>JAPXVU010000048.1:0-47352 GCA_027789145.1 Solanum arcanum
AAAAGGCCAAGTGTAAAGTATGTGTCGGCCATTTTTGGCCAAAAGTCTGTAAATTTTGTGTATAAATAGAGGGTTTCCCCTCATAAATAAAATCATCAATCCTTCAATTAATAATCTTCTCTCTACTCTCTACTCTCAAATCATAAATCCGCTTCCACCCTCCTCCATTGGTATCAGAGCTAGTTAATTAAATAATTATGGAAAACAAATCAACTATGTCGGAAGATCTACAAAAACAGGTATACCATTTTATATTCATGAGTAGCTAAATTAATTTATTCCTGAAAATCTCTTGTTAATTATAATTGTTTATCATGTTTGAATAATGTTATAATAACCATCTTTAGAAAGTTTGCTACAGAAATATTCTTTGAATAAATGCCTTGAGACTATGCCATCCTAAGGTTGAAACCGGTGGCGAGAGAAGGCCGTTTAGGGAGTAAACAAAGTTGAAGTATTTATTCACGGTAACTAACCAAAGAAGAAAGCTGTAGTAGTGACAAGACGAGATGATTATTAAATCATTATTTTTGCATAATAAGCAAGTATAATTTATTAAGAGGTTGGAAGGAATAAAATTTTAGTGAAAAATGAAAATAATAAAAATGGAAACATACCTATTAAACGATGATGTTGATTATAAGATATTATTATTTTATATATTAAAAAGTCTTAATACTGATATAAAAAGAGCAATTTACGATAAATTATTAACATATGAAATAATAGAAATAACAACCCAAGGTTGGACTAAGTTAACTATACAAAGTATACAGGATGAACTTTACTTTGACATATATGATTTATATGATGATTTAGATATTGGAGACTAAATATGACTGAACATTGGCTAAGGCGATATGGTAGAAATTACAGGTTAAAAAAAATTAAATATCCAGAAAAATTAAGCAAGCTTTTTAAAATATTATATAAAAGGTTATGATAAATAAAAATAAAAATACTAAAATAACAAAAACTAATATAGACAAAAAAGTACGAAAAATATGGAAAAAATTAAAATCCTTATATATAGAATATCAATTATCACAACTAGTCAAAACAGATAATGATAAAAAAGATCATTTGATAAATATAATTTCAAAAACAGAATACAAATATGTTTGCTATTTGAAGAAACAATATGAGCGAAGAAAAATATAAACAACAATTAATATAAAAAATAATGGAACAAATAAGCGAAAAAGAACAAGAGTTACAACATAGAAAAAGAAGGTTAGAAGAAAATATATTAGCGAGGAGTATGTAATAAATCAATACTAGCACAAAGAAAAAGATATATTAAGGTTAGAATTAGAATTTGATTGTCTTGAATTTGAATTACAACATAATATAATACATAGATCATAATGAACAAAAAGAGTTTGCAGTGAAGCGAAAAAACATATGAAAACCAAGATGGAATGATAATAAAAATAGTATTTTCAAATTTAGGAAGAAGATATAAGAAAATAGGAAATAACTTATACTTAATGCTAGAAAAAGAAACAGCAAAATTAGAAGATAGTTTAACAGCTATGGTAAGAATAACAAAAGAAAATGAAGAAATAGATAAATCAAAATAAATTGAAAAAATAAAAACACAAGCAAAACAAGAAGTACAAAATTTAGAAGAAATAAAAAATACAAGAATAAGTGAATTAGAAAAGGAATTAGCTAGGTTAAAATTATTATATGAAAATAAACAAAAAGAAAAAGAAAAAGATAAAGAGCTAGAATTAACAAATGAAATAAAACAAATGGAACAAAAACTAAATGAAGATCTAAATGAAGATATTGAAGTAAATGAAATAGATGGAAATGAAAATGACCAACAATCGAAATAAGCGATATAAGTGAAACATATCTGAAATTCTAGAACGGATAAATAAACCAAAAAATTAGAAATAAACACAGGAGATATGAATAGGCCTAGTACGTCAAGAGTTAAAACCCCAGATAATAGTCCCAGAAATAGTCCTAGAGTTAGTCCTAGGAGGACACCACCAACTTATTATACAGAAAGCTATCAACAATCAGACAGAAATAATGCAATATGGAACAGTAGACTAAATAAAAATTGGACACCTAAACCAGCTGTAACGACCTGTTTAGTCGTTTGGAGCAGCAGATTTTATTCTGGAAAAACTGGCCAAGACCACGGGCACTGCGACGGACCGTCACAGGCGACGACGTCCGTCGAGGTGCATCATTTCAAGCATACTTAGAATTCTGAAATTTGGTGCTGCGAAAATCGACTCTCACGAACTCCGTAATGAACGGCGGGGACGGACCGTCACGGGGTGACGGACCGTCACTGATCCACTTAAGTAATGGCTGCGGCGACTGCGTGACGGACCGTCGCCACGGACGGACCCGTCCGGCAGGTTGCGCCAAATCCCGAGCGGAATGGAATTCCTCTACACGTTTTAAGGGTCGTTTTGGACTATTCTTTCCTTACTTATAAGGATTGAGGGTTAATATTAATAAATCTAATTACTTGGGGGTTAAAATAGGTAACCTTAAGTTAATTAGTGGGTCATTATTACCATCTTTCATTCTTAATTATATATTAATTAGGGTAAAAGAAAGAGGGTTGGAATAAAGAAACTAAAAAGAACAAAGGGAGAGAGAGATTGAT
This sequence comes from Solanum arcanum, assembly GCA_027789145.1. Taxonomy (NCBI): domain Eukaryota; kingdom Viridiplantae; phylum Streptophyta; class Magnoliopsida; order Solanales; family Solanaceae; genus Solanum; species Solanum arcanum. The sequence continues at coordinate 2,639 of JAPXVU010000048.1, forward strand.
CGATCAAGAGGGGGATCGAACGAGAAGAAGAATATCAAAGCTTGGGAAATTGCTTGTTGATTCCAAATCTTTGGTGGAGGTAGGTTATGGTTATTTTACGATATTCGTAGTGAACTCTTAATAGTGAATGATATGTATTGGTGGTATTGTAAACCTGTCTATATGCTTAAATGTATGCTTGCATGAATATGATTATGTGATTTTGATGAAATAAGCATGATGGAAACCATTGAATCCCAAATCTTAAAAGAAACTTTAATCTATTTATTAATAATAATGCCTTGGTATAAAGGAAGGCTTGCTGAATTAAAGTAATGGGATTGATGATGCCTTGGTATAAAGAAGGCTTGATGAACGAATATAATGATATTAGTGGATCGGAGTGTCACGTTCCGACACATAGTATTAGTGGATCGGAGTGTCACGTTCCGACACATAGTATTAGTGGATCGGAGTGTCACGTTCCGACACATAGTATTAGTGGATCGGAGTGTCACGTTCCGACACATAGTATTTAGTGGGACGGGTGTCACGAGCGACCGCGTAGAATTAGGGGATCGGGTGTCGCGTGCCGACACATATAGGGGATCGAGTGTCACGTTCCGACACATATAGGGGATCGGGTGTCGCGTGCCGACACATATGGGGATCGGGTGTCACGTTCCGAAACATATAGGGGATCGGAGTGTCACGTTCCGACACATATAGGGGATCGAAGTGTCGCGTTCCGACACATATAGGGGATCGGGCGTCACGTTCCGACATGTAGGGGATCAGTGTCGCGTCAGACACAAGAGGAAGAAAGATAATGAATCTTGAAAGATGAGAATATACTCAACATAATGAACTTAATTCCCAAATGAGCATGGTATTGAGGCTTGCGCCCTCATGGATGATCTTAATGGTACTTATTGATGATTATAGTACTTGTTATTGTTACATGTTGAGTTTATAGTTGAGTTTATGATATTACTTGGTATATACTGTTTTCTATTTTGAGTTGGCCGATGATATCTACTCAGTACTTGTGGTTGTACTGACCCCCTACTTTTATGTTTTCTTCTTTGTTATTTGTGGAATGCAGCAAACGTTCCGTCAACCTCAACTCAACAGTAGATCTAGCCAGTCTTCACTACCTTCAGAAATTCAGGGTGAGCTAATGCGTCTAGCTTGGACTGGATCTTCATCTTCAAGTCTTGATGCCTTGAACTTAGGCATGGACTAGCTCTTATGTATTTTTAGCTTTTAGAATACTCTTAGTTTAGTCATTTGATAGTAGATGTTCTTGTGGTGATGACTTCCAGATTTTGGGGAATAATAGTTATTGATTTTATTAATGAGTTTAAGTCTTCCGCATTACTTTATGATGATATTACCTCGAAATGTTAAGGGTTAAATTGGTTGGTTCGCTCACATAGGAGGGTAGATGTGGGTGCCGATCAGCCCGATTTGGAGTCGTGACACGGCAAATGAACAATACAATTTCTTAGATTTAGATTGTGTCGCAGATATAAATAAAGCAATATTATTATGGATAGGAAATATGTCTAAACAGTTAATAGATAACAAAATAGAAACAGCAAAAACACCAAGATACATAGAAAGAACATTTGTAGGAACAACAAAATTATGGATAGAAAATCTACCCTCGGAAAGTTTAGAAGTACTTAGGAATGATAAGAAAATGGATGGATCCGCATCAGCAACTGTAACGACCCGTTTAGTCGTTTGACGGCGATTTAATTACGGAAAAAGCGGCCAAGACCACGAGCAACTGCGACGGACCGTCCACGAACACGACGGCCCGTCGGTGCATCGTTTAAGCATACTTAGAATTCTTAAATTGGAGTGCGAAAATCGACTCTGCGAACTTCAGGGCGGAGGTGCGGGACGGACCGTCACTTGTGTGACGGGCGTCCTGATCCACCTGGAATGCGGGAGGCTGCGGCGAGTGACGGACCGTCGCCAGGCATGACGGCCCGTCCGCGGTCGCGTAGTCGATCAATCGGATTTCTTTCCACGTTTTAAGGGACGTTTTGGACTATTCTTTCCTTAATTATAAAGTTTGAGGGTTAATATTAATAATTCTAATTACTTGGGGGTTAAAATAGGTAACCTTAAGTTAATTAGTGGGTCATTATTACCATCTTTCATTCTTAATTATATATGAATTAGGGTAAAAGAAAGAGGGTTTGAATAAGAAAAAGAAAAGAACAGAAAGAAAGGGAGAAACAAACGAATAGGGAGAGAGAGAAACGAAGAGGATAGCAAGGATTTTGAGAAGATAGCTTGTTGATTCAATTCTTCGGTGGAGGTAGGTTATGGTTTATTTCATGCTACTTGTAGTAAACTCTTAATAGTGAATGATATGTGTTGATAGTATTGTAAACCCTACTATGTGCTTAATTGTATGCTTGTATGAATATGATATATATATGTAATTATATGAGCATGATGATGTTTTGAATCCCAAATCTTGAAAGAACCCTAATTCACTTGTTAATGATAATGCCTTAGTATGAAAGAAGGCTTGATGAATTAGGGGATCGGGTGCCACGTTCTGGTACCAGGATAGAATGAATATGAGGATCGGAGTGTCACGTTCCGACACCAGGATAGAATATGGATCGGGTGCCACGTTCCGGTACCAGGATAGAATGAATATGAGGATCGGAGTGTCACGTTCCGACACCAGGATAGAATATGGATCGGGTGCCACGTTAGGTACCAGGATAGTATATAAGGATCGGAGTGCCACGTTAGGCACCAGGATAGAAATAGAGGAGTGGAGTGTCACGTGTCAGACACAAGAGGAAGAAAGATAATGAATCTTGAAAGATAATGAATATACTCAATCTAATGAACTTAGTTCCCAAATGAGTATGGTATTGAGGCTTGAGTCCTCATGTGTGAACTCGGTTGTAGTTATTGATGAATTCATGTATTATTGCTACATGTTGAGTATTGTAGTTGATTTATATTATTATTGATATATACTGTTCCCTATTTTGAGTTGGCCGATGATATCTACTCAGTACTTGTGGTTGTACTGACCCCCTACTTTCATGTTTTCTTCCTTGTTATTTGTGTAATGCAGCAAACGTTCCGTCAACTTCAACTCAGCAGTAGATCTGGCAGTCTTCACTACCTTGGAATTCAGGGTGAGCTAATGCGTCTAGCTTGGACTGGGTCTTCTTCTTCAAGTCTTGATGCCTTGAACTTCCGGCATGGACTAGCTAGTATTAGTTTTAGCTTCCTAGACAGTTTTAGTTTAGCAATTTGAGATAGATGTTCTTGTGATGATGACTTCCAGATTTTGGGGATAATAATAATAGTTTTGAATTGTTTTATTTATGAGTTAAGTCTTCCGCATTATTTTCTGTTGTTATATATTGAAATGTTAAGGTTTAGATTGGTTGGTTCGCTCACATAGGAGGGTAAGTGTGGGTGCCAGTCGCGGCCCCGTTTTGGGTCGTGACAAACAACAAATATTGATATACTAGATAAATATGAATCAGCTATAAGAAATGAATTTGGAGGTATGACTACAGATATAAGAGAACAAAATAGAGAAAAAATAATAAATAGACAACTTATGACAAAATTAGCTATATGTAAAATGTGTTACTTAGAAGTATATACTTGCGCATTTAAAGAATATTATTACAAAGCTAAATACAATTTAGGCGAAGCAAAAGAAATAAGAAAACAATATTATACAAAATTACCAGAACCATTTAGTACAAACGTAATAAAGGATTGGAATAATGAAGGAATGGTAGATACTTTAGGATCTAGAATAAAATTTTTAAATCAATGGTTTATACAACTATGTGAAAACCAAAAAGAAAGATTAAAAATGGAAAAAGTATTAAATAAAAATTTATCATGTTGCAAAAATAAAATGGTACCACAATTTGGATGCACAACTAAAAAACAAAAATCTAAAAGACATAAAAATTATAGAAAAAACAAAACTATATATAAATATAAACAACCAAGACGAAGGTATTATGTAAAAAACCATAAAATAAAAAGACTATACAGATCAAAAAGAAAAATATCCCAATGTACTTGTTATAATTGTGGAAAGATAGGACACATAGCTAAAGATTGTAAATTACCCAAAAATCCAAAAAGAAAACAAATAGAAGAATTAATTATAGACAATGAAAAATATATGCAAATAGAGTACATAGATTATGAATTAAGTGAAAATGATAGTATATATGAAGTATCAGATATAGAAACTGAGAATGAAGAAGAAAATATTATGTAACGACCCGTTTAGTCGTTTTGAGCAGCAGATTTTATTTCTGGAAAAACTGGCCAAGACTACAAACACCCCGACGGACCGTCACAGGCACGACGGTCCGTCACAGATGTTTCGTTTCAAAACACTTAGAATTTCTGAAATTGGAGTGCTTGAAAATCGACTCTCACGAACATCGTAGCGGGTGGCGGGGACGGACCGTCCACAGGTGTGACGGACCGTCCACGATGCCGTGATGAAATTGATCCTCGGCCGAATCACGGCGACCTGCAGCGGACGGACCGTCGAACTCCACGGCGGCCCGTCCGCAGTCGCGCGATCGATCAAAATCGGATTTCTTTCCTCGTTTTAAGGGACGTTTTGGACTATTCTTTCCTTAATTATAAAGTTTGAGGGTTAATATTAATAAGACTAATTACTTAGGGGTTAAAAGGGGTAACCTTAAGTTAATTAGTGGGTTTTATTGTCCTCCTTTACACTTAATTATACTTTTAATTAGGGTAAAAAGAAGGAGGGTTTGAATAAAACAAACCAAAAGAAAAGAGAAAGAGAGGGACGAATTGAGAGAGAGGATAAACGAGAAGAAGAAACAAGTCTTGGGAATTTCTTGCTTGATCACGAACCTTCGGTGGAGGTAGGTTATGGTTTTCATGCTACTTCTAGTAAACTCTTAATAGTGAATGATATGTATTGGTGGTATTGTAAACCTGTCTATATGCTTAATTGTATGCTTGCATGAATATGATTATGTGATTTTGATTAAATAAGCATGATGAAAACCTTTGAATCCCAAATCTTGAAAGAAACTTTAATCTACTTATTAATGATAATGCCTTGGTATAAACGAAGGCTTTATGAATTAAAGCGATGGGATTGATGATGCCTTGGTATAGAGAAGGCTTGATGAGCGGATATAATGAGATTAGTGGATCGGGTGTCACGTTCCGACACATAGTATTAGTGGATCGGGTGTCGCGTTCCGAGCACATAGTATTAGTGGATCGGGTGTCACGTTCCAACACATAGTATTAGTGGATCGGGTGTCGCGTTCGACACATAGTATTAGTGGGGCGGGTGTCACGAACCGACCATGTAGAATTGGGGATCGGGTGTCGCGTGCCGACACATATAGGGGATCGGGTGTCACGTTCCGACACATATAGGGGATCAGAGTGTCACGTTCCGACACATATAGGGGATCGGAGTGTCACGTTCCGACACATATAGGGGATCGGAGTGTCACGTTCTGACACATGTAGGGGATCGGAGTGTCACGTACCGACACAAGAGGAAGAAAGATAATGAATCTTGAAAGATGAGAATATACTCAACATAATGAACTTAATTCCCAAACGAGTATGGTATTGAGGCTTGAGTCCTCAAGGATGAACTTGGTGATATTTATTGATGATTAATACTTGTTGTTGCTACATGTTGAGTATTATAGTTGAGTTTATGATATTACTTGGTATATACTGTTTTCTATTCTGAGTTAGCCGATGATATCTACGCAGTGCGTGTGGTTATCTTGACCCCCTACTTTTATGTTTTCTTCTTTGCTAATTGTGGAATACATTGAGCGTTAGTCATCTTCAACTCGTGATGATTCAAGCGGTCTTACTACACGGAAGTCGGGGTGAGCTAATCGTCTAGCTTGGGTGGATCTTCTTCTTCAAGTCTTGATGCCTTGAACTCCGGCATGGACTAGCTTTTATGTATTTTTAGTTCTTAGACATTCTTAGTTTAGTCATTTGATTGTAGATGTTCTTGTGATGATGACTTCCAGTTTTGGGGATAATAATAGTTATTGATTTTATTAATGAGTTTAAGTCTTCCGCATTACTTTATGATGATATTACATTGAAATGTTAAGGTTTAGATTGGTTGGTTAGCTCACATAGGAGGGTAAATGTGGGTGCGGTCAGCGGCCCGTTTTGGGTCGTGACAAACTTGAGTATCGAGCATTAGGTTCGTTGGTCTCATCACACAAGAACATGTCTAGTAGAGTCTTAAGGAGCGGTAGGGGCGCCTTTACTTTTCCTTGAGGCTATAAGACTTTAGGAAAATTTCACTCTTTCATTCTTTCTTTCGTGCTACTACTTGAGTCCAATTGGTATCTAGGCGTCTGGTGGTATCGACCATCTTCACTCTATTTAGCGAGATGGTTAGAACTAGAGCCACGACAGCCAACAACAACACCGGCAAGACAAAGCGTCACGAGCCAGCCACCAGGGTGTGGCTCGAGGAAGAAGCGTGTAAGAGGCCGTGGTAGAGGTCGTGGGAGGGCGTCCTCTAGAGGAAGAGGGCGAGCACCTAGCCCATCGATACTAGAGGCGGTGACTCCTCCACCGGCGAAGAGGTGATAAGAGAGGGTGAGGAAGGGAGAATGAACAAAGCGCAACATGAGGAATTACCACCAACCTACCCCAGAGATGATCAATCAGGTTCTCGCTTATCTTAGCGGGTTATCGATCCGCGGTCGAGCACCTCAATGGTTTACTGCACCAACACCTCCGGTTTGGAGTGCGACATGCGGCTACTATGGCTCCCGCATGGATGCCTCGTGGAGATAGGCACATTTCCACGTCGACTCTTTGGACCGATAATGACAAGCGATCGGCACGAACTTTTGATAAGTTCTTGAAATTGAAACCTCCGGTCTTCAAAGTGCGAGAATCACGAAGATGCTTATGATTTTCTGGTTGATTGTCATGAGCTACTACACAAGATGGGTATAGTAGAAGCGGTTTGGCGTTGAGTTAAGTAAGCTATCGGTTTCAAGGAGCGCCAAAATGTGGTGGCGATCACATGTCGAGTGTCAAGCGACGAGGCCACACCCATGACTTGGGCATCCTTCTCTACCCTGTTTATGGAGAAGTATATCCCAAGGACTTTGAGGGATAGGAAGCGGGATGAGTTCTTGAGCCTAGAGCAAGGTAGGATGTCGGTTAATGCTTATGAGGCTAAGTTTAGTGCACTATCCAGATATGCCACTCAACTTTGTTTGATCCACAAGGCGGATTCGCCGGTTTGTGAAGGGGTTGAGATCGAGTTGCGGTTCGGCCTTACGGTAGCGGCAGCGGCAAAATCCTTCAAGAGGTGGTAGACTTTGTGATAGAAGTGGAAGGAGTGAAGCCAGGCGACTTCACCACAACCGACATCAAAAAGGTTTGAAGGAGGTGAGTTTAATAGTTCGTATACTAGAGGGCCAGTGCAGGAGGCTACTCGGTTCGACCAATTGGTCTTCACTCTGGTGTAGTTGGGGACCACCTCAGGCCAGTCAACACTTCTCTGAGAGACCTATGCTTGACTCTATAGAGTGTTATGGATGTGGGAGGCTGGACATATTAGGAGGAATTGTCCCAAACAAAGTTATAGACCCCCAATAGCTAGAGGTAGAGGTGGTCATAGTAGAGGCCGTTTTTACGGAGGCGTGGTGGTGAGGTAATGGTGGTCACCAAAGCGGCAGAGGTGATGGGCAAGCTGGAGCCCTACAACACAACATGGTAGAGACAGCGGACGGAGCGAGCGATAGGGCCCATTGTTCACGCTTTCACTGGGCGATGCAGGCGGAGGCATCCGATGATGTCATCACGTGTAATCTTTTGGTTTGTGATTGCATGGCTTACGTATTGTTTGATCCTGGATCCACATTTTCTTATGTATCTTCCTCATTTGCTAATGGTCTAAATTTACATTGTGAATTACTTGATATGCCTATTCGTGTTTCTACTCAGGTGGGTGAGTGCGTGATAGTTGAAAAAGTGTATAGGTCTTGTTTGGTGACTTTTGTGGGGAGCAACACTTATGTAGATTTGGTTATTCTAGAAATGGTTGACTTTGATGTAGTGCAGGTATGACTTGGCTTTCTCCGAATTTTGCGATCTTGGATTGTAATGCTAAAATGGTGGCGTTAGCCAAGCACAGGGACAGATCCGTTAGTGTGGGAGGGTGACTACACTTCTAATCCGGTCGCGTATCATCTCCTTTCTTCGTGCTAAGAAAATGGTTAGTAAAGGGTGTTTAGCTTTCTTGGCCCATCTCAAGGATGACACTACCCAAGTACCTTGATCAGTCGGTTTGGTAGTCAGCGAGTTTTGGATGTGTTCCTGCCAGATCTTCCTGGTATGCCACGGATAGGGATATTGACTTACGTATTGATCTTGAGCAGAATTTTCGCCCCATTTCTATACCCCCTTATAGAATGGCTCCCGCGGAGTTAAGAGAGTTAAAAGCCCAACTTCAAGAGTTGTTGAGCAAAGGCTTCATCAGACCAAGTGCATCTCCTTGGGGTGCTCCGGTTTTGTTTGTGAAGAAGAAGGATGGGAGTTTTCGGATGTGCATAGACTACAGACAACTAAACAAGGTAACCATAAAGAACAAGTATCCTCTTCCTCGCATTGATGACTTGTTCGATCAGTTACAAGGTGCTTGTGTCTTCTCTAAGATTGACTTGAGATCCGGTTATCATCAATTGAAAATCAGACGCGGATGTGCCAAAAGCGCTTTTGAACAAGGTATGGGCATTACGAATTTGTGGTGATGTCTTTTCGTCTTACGAATGCCCCTGCTGCGTTTATGAGCTTGATGAATGGGATTTTTAAGCCATATTTGGACCTCTTCGTGATCGTATTTATTGATGATATATTGGTATACTCAAAGAGCAAGAAGGAACATGAAGAACATTTGAGAATGGTATTGGAAATGTTGAGGGAGAAAAAGCTTTATGCCAAGTTCTCTAAGTGTGAGTTTTGGCTAGATGCAGTGTCCTTCTTGGGACACGTGGTTTCTAAGGATGGAGTGATGGTGGATCCTTCTAAGATTGAGACAGTGAAGAATTGGGTAAGACCCACTAATGTGCGAGGAAATAAGGAGCTTTGTTGGGTTAGCTAGCTACTACCACCCGATTTGTCAAAGGATTCTCTTCTATTGCTTCCCAATTGTGAACTTGACTAGCGAGAATGTTCCATTTGTATGGTCGGACGAATGTGAAGAAAGCTTTGAAGCTCAAGACTTTGTTGACTACCGCACCTATCCTTACCTTGCCGTAGAGGTAAGAACTTCATCGTTTATTGTGATGCATCCTATTACGGTTTGGAGTGCGATACTAATGCAAGAGAAGAATGTGATTGCTTATGCTTCGAGGCAATTAAAAGTGCATGAACGTAACTATCCAACTCATGATTTGGAATTGGCCGCGGTAGTATTTGCATTAAAGAAATGGAGACACTATTTATATGGGGTTAAGTGTGAGGTCTACACGGATCATCGAAGCCTTCAGTATGTCTTCACTCAGAAAGATTTGAACCTAAGACAGAGGAGATGGATGGAGTTACTAAAGGACTACGATATCACTATCTTGTATCATCCGGGGAAGGCGAATGTTGTGGCGGATGCGTTGAGTAGAAAGGCAGGAAGCATGGGAAGTCTAGCTCACTTGCAAGCTTCTAGACGCCCATTGGGTAGAGAAGTGCAGATTTTGGCTAATGACCTTATGAGGTTAGAAGTAAATGAGAAGGGAGGATTGTTAGCTTGTGTGGAGGCAAGATCCTCCTTCCTTGACAAGATTAAGGGAAAGCAGTTTGATGATGAGAAACTAAAGCGAATCCAAGATAAAGTATTGCGAGGAGAGGCCAAAGAAGCGACAATCGATGAAGAAGGTGTTTTGAGAATCAAGGGAAGGGTATGTGTACCCAGCGTCGATGATTTGATCAACACTATTACGACGAGGCTCATAGTTCAAAGTATTCTATACATCCGGGTGCGACCAAGATGTCCGTGACCTCAAGCAACACTTTTGGTGGAGTAGAATGAAGCGTGATATTGTTGACTTTATCGCTAAATGTCCAAATTGTCAACAAGTAAAGTATGAACACCAAAGGCCGGAGGAACACTTGAGAGAATGCCCGTTCCTGAATGGAAGTGGGAGAGAATCGCAATGGACTTTGTGGTTGGTCTTCCAAAGACATTGGGTAAGTATGACTCTATTTGGGTGATTGTTGATAGGTTAACTAAGTCTGCTCATTTCATTCGGTCAAGGTGACTTACAATGCAGAGAAGTTAGCCAAGATCTATATCTCGAAATCGTTCGATTGCATGGGGTTCCACTATCCATCATATCGGATAAGTGCACAGATTTACTTCTATGTTTTGGAAAACATTGCATGCGGAATTGGGTACTAGGTTGGACCTTAATCTTGCATTCCATCCTCGGACCGATGGTCGATCTGAGCGAACAATTCAAGTGTTGGAGGATATGCTTGCATGCGTGATGGGATTTGGCGGCCATTGGGATAGCTTCTTACCTTTGGCGAGTTTTCCTACAACAATAGCTATCACTCAAGCATTGATATGGCCCCATTTGAAGCATTGTATGGGAGGAGATGTAGATCTCCCATTGGTTGGTTTGATGCATTCGAGGTTAGACCTTGGGGTCTTGATCTCTTGAGGGAGTCAATAGAAAGTGAAGTCTATTCAAGAAAAGCTTCTAGCGGCGCAAAGTAGACAAAAAGAATATGCGGATCGAAAGGTTAGAGACTTGGAGTTCATGGAGGGTGAACAAGTCTTGTTGAAGGTTTCACCTATGAAAGAGGTGATGCGGTTTGGCAAAAGAGGTAAGCTAAGTCCAAGGTATATTGGACCATTTGAGAGTACTAAAGCGAGTAGGGAGGTGGCTTATGAATTAGCCTTGCCGGGGCTGTCAGAGTACATCCGGTATTTCATGTGTCCATGTTGAAAAGATACCATGGAGATGGAAACTACATCATCCGTTGGGATTGATTTTACTTGATGAGAACTTGTCATATGAGGAGGAGCACATTTGCTATATTAGATAGGGAGGTTTGCAAGGTGAGGTCGAGAGAAATTGCATCCATCAAAGTTCAATGGAAGAATCGACCCGTTGAAGAGGCTACTTGGGAGAAGGAGGCGGATATGCAAGAAAAATACCCATATCATTTACTGATTAGGTACTCCTTTTCGCCATTGTTTTCTTCTTTTGATCGTTAGGGGACGAGCGATGGGTAAAGTGGTATCTATTGTAACGACCCGTTTAGTCGTTTTGAAGCGGCAGATTTTATTTACGGAAAAAGCGGCCAAGACTACGAACACCGACCGGACCGTCACGAACGACGGCGGTCCGTCCGCGAAGGTTTTGTTTCAAAACACTTAGAATTTTGAAATTGGGTACGAAAATCGACTCTCTGAACATCGTAGCAGGTGGCGGGATGGACCGTCACGGTGTGACGGACCGTCCTGATGCCGTGATGAAATTGATCCTCGGCCGTCCACGGCGACTTTGTGTGACGGACCGTGGCCTCTGACGGCCCGTCACGCAGTCGCGATCCCGATCAAAATCGGATTTCTTTCCTCGTTTTAAGGGGCGTTTTGGACTATTCTTTCCTTAATTATAAAGTTTGAGGTTAATATTAATAAGACTAATTACTTAGGGGTTAAAAGGGTAACCTTAAGTTAATTAGTGGGTTTTATTGTCCTCCTTTACACTTAATTATACTTTTAATTAGGGTAAAAAGAAGGAGGGTTTGAATAAAACAAACCAAAGAAAAGAGAAAGAGAGGGGCGAATTGAGAGAGAGGATAAGCGAGAAGAAGAAACAAGTCTTGGGAATTTCTTGTGATCCACGAACCTTCGGTGGAGGTAGGTTATGGTTTTCATGCTACTTCTAGTAAACTCTTAATAGTGAATGATATGTATTGGTGGTATTGTAAACCTGTCTATATGCTTAATTGTATGCTTGCATGAATATGATTATGTGATTTTGATTAAATAAGCATGATGAAAACCTTTGAATCCCAAATCTTGAAAGAAACTTTAATCTACTTATTAATGATAATGCCTTGGTATAAAGAAGGCTTGATGAACTAAAGCGATGGGATTGATGATGCCTTGGTATAGAGAAGGCTTGATGAACGGATATAATGAGATTAGTGGATCGGAGTGTCACGTTCCGACACATAGTATTAGTGGATCGGGTGCCACGTTCCGACACATAGTATTAGTGGATCGGGTGTCACGTTCCGACACATAGTATTAGTGGATCGGGTGTCACGTTCCGACACATAGTATTAGTGGGGCGGGTGTCACGAACCGACCGCGTAGAATTAGGGGATCGGGTGTCGCGTGCGACACATATAGGGGATCGGAGTGTCGCGTTCCGACACATATAGGGGATCGGGTGTCGCGTTTTGACACATATAGGGATCGGAGTGTCACGTTCCGACACATATAGGGGATCGGAGTGTCGCGTTCCGACACATGTAGGGGATCGGAGTGTCGCGTGCCGACACAAGAGGAAGAAAGATAATGAATCTTGAAAGATGAGAATATACTCAACATAATGAACTTAATTCCCAAACGAGTATGGTATTGAGGCTTGAGTCCTCAAGGATGAACTTGGTGATATTTATTGATGATTAATACTTGTTGTTGCTACATGTTGAGTATTATAGTTGAGTTTATGATATTACTTGGTATATGCTGTTTTCTATTTTGAGTTAGCCGATGATATCTACTCAGTACGTGTGGTTGTACTGACCCCCCCTACTTTTATGTTTTCTTCTTTGCTAATTGTGGAATACAGCGAACGTTCCGTCATCTTCAACTCAGTGATGATTCAAGCCAGTCTTACTACACAGGAAATTGGGGTGAGCTAATACGTCTAGCTTGGGTGGATCTTCTTCTTCAAGTCTTGATGCCTTGAACTCCGGCATGGACTAGCTTTTATGTATTTTTAGTTCTTAGACATTCTTAGTTTAGTCATTTGATTGTAGATGTTCTTGTGATGATGACTTCCAGTTTTGGGGATAATAATAGTTATTGATTTTATTAATGAGTTTAAGTCTTCCGCATTACTTTATGATGATATTACATTGAAATGTTAAGGTTTAGATTGGTTGGTTAGCTCACATAGGAGGGTAAATGTGGGTGCGATCGCGGCCCGTTTTGGAGTCGTGACATATTAACATAGATAATAGCTTGAAGCAGATGAGGAAATATAATATCTGAAAATGAAATAAAAATAATATCTAAGAAAGAATATCAAGATGAAGAATCATCGAGCAGAAAATTATATTTGATAATCGATATTTGAACAAATAAAAGGAAAAGAATTAGATTTAAGTGTTGAAAAAGTACTAGAAATACCTATTTTAAGAAATTTGTTTAAAAGACAAAAAGAAGAATATTATGTAGTTAGTCAAAAAGAGCATATCATAGATTGTAAATACACAAGAGGAAAAGCATATATACCTATAATAAATAAAAGAATGATAAACAAAGAAATACAAGATATAAAAGCTAAAACACCAATAAAATATGTACATTTAGGAGGAGCAAATATTAATAAAAGCACCTTTAGAGAAGGAATAGATACACCTATAGAAATATACTTAGCAGGATGATAGAATTGTACACCCTATAGAAAAAGCGTAATTAGTGCAGATAAAGGAAACTTGATATATCAAAAATTTAAGTTTACAATAAGTGCTAATTATACGATATCATTAACAGATAAAAATATAGATAGATCATTAGTTATATATTGGAAAATATCTGGAATAGAACTAGCACCAGTAAGCAACTTATTTACAGCAAGATGTAAAAATCTATATATATTAACAACGAAGCATAAAATAACAGCAAGAAATAAAATTAACAAAATAAAAATAGAAAATCCTTTTGAAAAAATAATTACTGTAATAGACAATAATGACTATAGCTATAAAGAAATTGATATAGAAGAAGATTTAGAGATAGTAAAAGAAAGATTAATCACTTCAAGCGTACCAAATACATTGACAAGTGCTACCTCATCAAGGATGAGTACATCTAAAAGAAAGTATTAAATTCCACAAAGCTTATTGGATAAAGAAGAAATAACACCATATCATTATTTCATAACAGGAATAATAGACCAAAGAAAATATAAAATATTAATAAATACATGACAAGAAGAAAATTATATAACAAGAGAGTTAGTATTAGAAGAAGAAATTATAAGAACAGGATATACATGCCCTGGACTACCTAGTGAGATAGTAAATACGAATGAAGAAAAAACAGAAAAAGAAATAATTATAGGAGGAATACCCTTAGTAATACAATTCAAAATATACCAAGGAGATCATAATATTACATTAGGAATAAAATGGTTAGAAAAAGTTTGTAACGACCTGTTTAGTCGTTTTGAGCAGTAGAATTATTTCTGGAAAAACTGGCGGGAACGACGGGTGTAACGACGGACCGTCGTGGTCACGACGGCCCATCGAGGAGGTGTCGTTCCATGACACTTAGAGTTTTGAAATCGGATACTAAAAATCGACTCTCACGAACCGTAGCGAAGCGGCCGAGCGGACCGTCACATCCACGGCGAACCGTCGTGAGTACCGTTGCAAAACACTGACTTTGAGAATTTGGTGCGAAAAGAGCTCTCGACCGCGGGGCGGAGGCGGGACGGACCGTCACAAGGGTGGCGGGCCGTCTGACCACTGGAGCTGGGGAGGTTGCGGCGGCCGTGACGGACCATCGCGAGCCACGGCGACGTCACGAGTTGCGCCAATCCCCGAGCGGTTTAGGATTTCTTTCCTGCGTTTTAAGGGGCGTTTTGGACTATTCTTTCCTTAATTATAAACTTTGAGGTTAATATTAATAAATCTAATTACTTGGGGGTTAAAATAGGTAACCTTAAGTGAATTAGTGGAGTCATTATTACCATCTTTCATTCCTAATTATATAGAATTAGGGTAAAAGAAAGAGGTTTGAATAAGAAAAAGAAAAGAACGAGAAGAGATAGATTGATCGATTGAGAGAGAGAGAGTCGAGCGAGGAAGAAGAATATCAAAGCTTGGGAAATTGCTTGTTGATTCCAATTCTTGATTGGAGGTAGGTTATGGTTTCTCTTCACGATATTAAGTAGTAACTCTTAATAGTGAATGATATGTATTGATAGTGTTGTGAACCCTTCTATATGCTTAAAGCTGTATGCTTGCATGAATATGATTATGAAATTGTGAATAAATAAGCATGATGAAGCTATTGAATCCCAAAATCTTGATAAAAACCCTAATTCACTTGTTAATGATGATGCCTTAGTATGAAAGAAGGCTTGATGAATTAGGGGAAGTCGGGTGCCGCGTTCGGTACCAGGATAGAATGAATATGAGGATTGGGTGCCACGTTAGGTACCCACGATAGAATGAATATGAGGATCAGTGTCATGTTCCGACACCAGGATAGAATATGGATCGGGTGCCACGTTCGGTACCAGGATAGAATGAATATGAGGATCGGGTGCCACGTTCGGTACCAGGATAGAATGAATATGAGGATCGGAGTGTCACGTTCGACACCAGGATAGAATATGGATCGGGTGCCACGTTACGGTACCAGGATAGTATATGGGGATCGGAGTGCCACGTTAGGCACCAGGATAGAAATAGAGGCGGAGTGTCGCGTCACGAAACAAGAGGAAGAAAGATAATGAATCTTAAAGATAATGAATATACTCGATCTAATGAACTTAATTCCCAAATGAGTATGGTATTGAGGCTTGAGCCCTCATGTGTGAACTTCGGTTGTAGTTATTGATGAATTTATGTTGTTATTGCTACATGTTGAGTATTGTAGTTGATTTACATTATTATTGACATATCTTGTTCCCTATTTTGAGTTGGCGATGATATCTACTCGATCTACTTGTGGTTATCTTGACCCACTACTTTTATGTTTTCTTCTTGTTATTTGTGCAATGCAGCAATTGTTCCGTCAACTTCAACTCAGCGGTAGATCTGGCAGTCTTCACTACCTTGAAAGTCGGGGTGAGCTAATGCGTCTAGCTTGGGCTGGGTCTTCTTCTTCAAGTCTTGATGCCTTGAACTTCCGGCATGGACTAGCTAGTAGTTGTTTTAGCTTCTTAGGCAGTTTTACTTTAGCAATTTGAGATAGATGTTCTTGTGATGATGACTTCAGTTCTGGGGATAATAATAATAGTTTTGAATTGTTTTATTAATGAGTTTAAGTCTTCCTCATTACTTTACATTTGTTATATATTGAAATGATAAGGTCTATATGGGTTGGTTAGCTCACATAGGAGGGTAAATGTGGGTGCGATCAGCGTACCCACGATTTGGGTCGTGACAAACTTGGTATCGAGCATTAGGTTCGTTGGTCTCATCACACAAGAACAGGTCTAGTAGAGTCTTAAGGAGCGGTAGGGGGCGCCTTTACTTTTCCTTGAGAGGCTACAAGACTTTAGGAAAATTTCACTCTTTCATTCTTTCTTTCGTGCTACTAAATGAGTCCAATTGGTATCTAGGCGATCTGGTGGTATCGACCATCTTCACTCTCTTTCGCGAGATGGTTAGAACTAGAAACGCGATAACACCAACATCGGCACCGGCGAGAAGGGCGAGTCGCGTCTGAGCGACCAGGGTGTGGCTCGAGGAAGAACAGCGGCAAGAGGCGTGGGAGAGGTCGTGGGAGGGCGTCCTGCTAGGAAGAAGGGCGAGCACCTAGCCCATCGATGCTAGGCGGTGACTCCTCCACCGGCGAGGAAGTGGTAAGAGAGGGGAGGATGGGGAGAATGAACAAGTGCGAATGAGGAAATGCCACCCCTACCCCAGAGATGATCAATCGAGGTTACGGCTTATCTTAGCGGGTTATCGATCACGGTCGAGGCACCTCCGGTGGTTTCTACGCACCAACACCTCCGGTTTGAGTGCGACATGCGGCTACTATGGCTCCCGCATGGATGCCTCAATGGAGATGAGCACATTTCCACGTCGACTCTTTGGACCGATAATGACAAATGATCAACATGAGCTTTTGATAAGTTCTTGAAATTGAAACCTCCGGTCTTCAAAGTGCGAGAATCTGAAGATGCTTATGATTTTACGGTTATTTGTCACGAGCTACTACACAAGATGGGTATAGTAGAGCGGTTTGGCGTTGAGTTCGTAAGCTATCGATTTCAAGGAGCATGAAAATGTGGTGGCGATCACATGTCAGTGTCAGCAAGCGGAGGCCACACCCGTGACTTGGGCATCCTTCTCTACCTGTTTATGGAGAAGTATATCCCAAGGACTTTGAGGATAGGAAGCGGGATGAGTTCTTGAGCCTAGAGCAAGGTAGGATGTCGGTTAATGCTTATGAGGCTAAGTTTAGTGCACTATCCGGATATGCCACTCAACTTTGTTTGATCCACAAAGCGGATTCGCGGTTTGTGAAGGGGTTGAGATCGAGTTGCGGTTTCGACCTTCACGGTAGTGGCGGCGACAAAATCCTTCAAGAGGTGGTAGACTTTGTGATAGAAGTGGAAGGAGTGAAGCGAGGCGACTTCACCACAACCGACATCAAAAAGGTTTGAAAGGAGGTGAGTTTAATAGTTAGTATACTAGAGGGCGAGCTCAGGAGGTTACTCAAGTCGACCAATCCAGTCTTCACTACAGGTGTAGTTGAAGTCCACCTCGAACAGTCAACACTTCTCCGAGAGACCTGTGCATGAACCCAGAGAGTGTTATGGATGTGGGGAGATTGGACACATTAAGAGGTATTGTCCAAACCGAGTTCTGAGAACCCCAATAGCTAGAGGTAGAGGTGGTCATGGTAGAGGCCGTTTTTACGGAGGACATAGTGGTCGAGGTAATGGTGGTCACCAAAGCGGCCGAGAGATGGGCAAGCTGGAGCCACTACTACATAACATGGTAGGGGCAGCGGACGGATGAGTAATGGGGCCCATTGTTCGCTTTCACTGGGAGATCTGAGCGGGCGTCGATCTTTGTCATCACGAGGTAACCTTTTGATTTGTGATTGCATGGCTTCCGTATTGTTTGATCCTGGATCCACGTTTTCTTATGTATCTTCCTCATTTGCTAATGGTCTAAATCTACATTGTGAATTACTTGATATGCCTATTCGTGTTTCTACTCCGGTGGCGAGTGCGTGGTAGTTGAAAGGGTATATAGGTCTTGTTTGGTGAATTTTGTGGGAGCAACACTTATGTAGATTTGGTTATCTTAGAAATGGGTGACTTTGATGTAATTACAGGTATGACTTGGCTTTCTCCGAATTTTGCGATCTTGGATTGTAATGCTAAAGCGGTTCGTTAGCCAAGCACTGGGGCAGATCCGTTAGTGTGGGAGGGTGACTACACTTCAATCCGGTCCGCATCGTCTCCTTTCTTGAGCTAAGAAAATGGTTAGTAAAAGGGTGTTTAGCTTTCTTGGCACATCTTAAGGATGACACTATTCAAGTACCCGATTGAGTCGGTTTCGGTAGTCCGTGAGTTTTGGATGTGTTCCTGCGGATCTTCTGGTATGCCACCGGATAGGGATATTGACTTGCATTGATCTTGAGCAGGGTACTAAACATTTCTATACCCGCTTATAGAATGGCTCAGCGGAGTTAAGAGAGTTAAAAGGCACAACTTCAAGAGTTATTGAACAAAGGCTTCATTAGACCAAGTGCATCCCCTTAGGGTGCTCGGTTTTGTTTGTGAAGAAGAAGAATGGGAGTTTTCGGATGTGCATAGACTACGGAACAACTAAACAAGGTAACCATAAAGAACAAGTATCCTCTTCCTCGCATTGATGACTTGTTCGATCGGTGACAAGGTGCTTGTGTCTTCTCTAAGATTGATTTGAGATCCGGTTATCATCAATTTAAAAATACGAGCAGCGGATGTGCCAAAGACCGCTTTTGAGCGAGGTATGGGCATTACGAATTTGTAGTGATGTCTTTTGGTCTTCACGAATGCCTGCTGCGTTCATGAGGCTTGATGAGCGGGATTTTTAAGCCATATCTGGATCTCTTCGTGATCGTATTTATTGATGATATCTTGATATACTCTAAGAGCAAGGAGGAACATGAAAGGCATTTGAGAATGGTATTGGAGGCGTTGAGGAGAAAAAGCTCTATGCCAAATTCTCTAAGTGTGAATTTTGGCTAGATGCGATGTCCTTCTTGGGAGCACGTAGTTTCTAAGGATGGAGTGATGGTAGATCCATCTAAGATTGAGACAGTGAAGAATTGGGTGAGACCCACTAATGTGTCGAAATAAGAAGCTTTGTTGGGTTAGCTAGTTACTACTTGGATTCGTCGAGGATTCTCTTCTATTGCTTCTCAATTGTGAACTTGACTAAGCGAATGTTCCACTTTGTATGGTCGGATGAATGTGAGAAAGCTTTGAGAAGCTTAAGACCTTGTTGACTACCGCACCTATCCTTACCTTGCCGTGGAGGTAAGAACTTTATCGTTTATTGTGATGCATCCTAATGCAGGTTTGGTGCGGTACTAATGCAAGAAGAAGAGTGTGATTGCTTATGCTTCAAGGCAATTAAAGGTGCATGAGCGTAACTATCCGACCCACGATTTGGAATTGGCTTGCGGTAGTGTTTGCATTAAAGCAATGGAGACACTATTTATATGGGGTTAAGTGTGAGGTCTATCACGGATCATCGTAGCCTTGATATGTCTTTACCCAGAAAGATTTGAACTTGAGGCGAGAGGAGATGGATGGAACTACTGAAGGACTACGACATCACTATTTTGTATCATCAGGGAAGGCGAATGTTGTAGCGGATGCTTTAAGTAGAAAAGCGGGGAAGCATGGGAAGTCTAGCTCACTTGCAAGCTTCTAGCGCCCGTTGGCTGAAAGTGCGGATTTTGGCTAATGACCTTATGAGGTTAGAAGTAAATGAGAAGAGGAAGGATTGTTAGCTTGTGTGGAGGCAAGATCCTCCTTCCTTGACAAGATTAAGGGAAACTTGATTTGATGATGAGAAACTAAGGAGAATCCGAGATAAAGTATTGCGAGAGAGGCCAAAGAAGCGACAATCGATGAGGAAGGTGTTTTGAGAATCAAGGGAAGGGTATGTGTACCAGGTTGATGATTTGATCAACACTATTACAGAGGCTCATAGTTCAAAGTATTCTATACATCCGGTGCGACCAAGATGTCACTAGTGACCTAAAGCAACACTTTTGGTGGAGTAAAATGAAGCGTGATATTGTTGACTTTATTGCCAAGTGTCCAAACTGCCCAACACCAAAGGCAGGAGGAACACTTGAGAATGCCCATTCAGGAATGGAAGTGGAAAGAATTGCAATGGACTTTGTGGTTGGTCTTCCAAAGACATTGGGTAAGTATGACTCTATTTGGGTGATTGTCGATAGATTAACTAAGTCTGCTCATTTCATTCGGTCAAGGTGACTTACAATGCGAAGAGATTAGCCAAGATCTATATCTCGAAATCGTTCGATTGCATGGGGTTCCACTATCCATCATATCGGATAAGTGCCTTGATTTACTTCTAAGTTTTGGAAAACATTGCATGCGGAATTGGGTACTAGGTTGGACCTTAGTACTGCGTTCCATCCTCAGACCGATGGTCAGTCTGAGAGAACGATTCAAGTGTTGGAGGATATGCTTCGAGCATGCGTGATAGAGTTTGGTGGTCATTGGGATAGCTTCCTACCCTTGGCAGAGTTTTCATACAACAATAGCTATCACTCGAAGCATTGATATGGCCCCGTTTGAGCGTTGTATGGGAGGAGATGTAGATCTCCCATTGGTTGGTTTGATGCATTCGAGGTTAGACCTTGAAGTCTTGATCTCTTGAGGATTAGTTAGATAAGGTGAAGGGCATTCAAGAAAAGCTTCTAGCGGCGCAAAGTAGACAAAAGGAATATCACGGTCGAAGGTTAGAGACTTGGAGTTCATGGAGGGTGAACAAGTCTTGTTGAAGGTTTCACCTATGAAAGGGGTGATGCGGTTTGGCAAAGAGGTAAGCTAAGTCCAAGGTATATTGGACCATTTGAGGTACTAAGCGAGTAGGGAGGTGGCTTATGAATTAGCCTTACCTCCAGGGTGTCCGGAGTACATCCGGTATTTCATGTGTCCATGTTGAAAGATACCATGGAGATGGAAACTACATCATCCGTTGGGATTGATTTTACTTGATGAGAACTTGTCATATGAGGAGGAGCACATGTTGCTATATTAGATAGGGAGGTTCGCAAGTTGAGGTCGAGAGAAATTGCATCCATCAAAGTTCAATGGAAGAATCGACCCAGTTGAAGAGGCTACTTGGGAGAAGGAGGCGGATATGCAAGAAAAATACCCACATCTGTTTCTGATTGGTACTTCCTTCGCCCTTGTTTTCTTCTTTTGATCGTTAGGGAGACGAGCGATGGGTAAGTGGTATCTATTGTAACGACTGTTTAGTCGTTTTGAAGCGTGATTTTATTTACGGAAAATTGGCTGAAATAGCCGGAACTTGCGACGGACCGTCCGCGAACCACGGCGGTCCGTCCACGGATGTCTCTTTTAATGTATGCCAAGATTACTGAAATTGGAGTGCGAAAATCGACTCTACGAACCGTGTGAATGGCGGGATGGACCGTCCGCAGTGTGACGGACCGTCCTGAACCATTGGTGAAAATTGGGTCCACGACCGCTTTGCGGCGGAAAGCGGGGGGCCGGACCGTCACGGTATGACGGCCCGTCACGGGTCGCGTAGTCCCGATCGAATCGGATTTCTCTCCACGTTTTAAGGGGCGTTTGGGACTATTCTTTCCTTAATTATAAAGTTTGAGGTTAATATTAATAAATCTAATTACTTGGGGGTTAAAATAGGTTACCTTAAGTTAATTAGTGGGTCATTATTACCATCTTTCATTCCTAATTATATAGAATTAGGGTAAAAAGAAAGAGGGTTTGAATAAGAAAAAGAAGAACGAGAAGAGAGATAGATTGATCGATTGAGAGAGAGAGAAAGTCGAGCGAGGAAGAAGAATATCAAAGCTTGGGAAATTGCTTGTTGATTCCAATTCTTGATTGGAGGTAGGTTATGGTTTCTCTTCACGATATTAAGTAGTAAACTCTTAATAGTGAATGATATGTATTGATAGTGTTGTGAACCCTTCTATATGCTTAAAGCTGTAGGCTTGCATGAATATGATTATGAAATTGTGAATAAATAAGCATGATGAAGCTATTGAATCTCAAATCTTGATAGAAACCTAATTCACTTGTTAATGATGATGCCTTAGTATGAAAGAAGGCTTGATGAATTAGGGGATCGGGTGCCACGTTCGGTACCAGGATAGAATGAATATGAGGATCGGGTGCCACGTTAGATACCAGGATAGAATGAATATGAGGATCGGGTGCCGCGTTCGGTACCAGGATAGAATGAATATGAGGATCGGGTGCCACGTTCCGGTACCAGGATAGAATGAATATGAGGATCGGGTGCCGCGTTCGATTACCAGGATAGAATGAATATGAGGATCGGAGTGTCACGTTCGACACCAGGATAGAATATGGATCGGGTGCCCGCGTTCGGTACCAGGATAGTACCTGAGGATCGGAGTGCCACGTTCGGCACCAGGATAGAAATAGAGGCGGAGTGTCGCGTCTGCACGACACAAGAGGAAGAAAGATAATGAATATTGAAAGATAATGAATATACTCGATCTAATGAACTTAATTCCCAAATGAGTATGGTATTGAGGCTTGAGTCCTCGTGTGTGAACTTCGGTTGTAGTTATTGATGAATTTATGTTGTTATTGCTACATGTTGAGTATTGTAGTTGATTTACATTATTATTGATATATCTTTGTTCCCTATTTTTAGTTGGCCGATGATATCTACTCGGTACTTGTGGTTGTCTTGATCCCTACTTTTATGTTTTCTCCTTTGTTATTTGTGCAATGCGACAAGCGTTCCGTCAACTTCAACTCAACGATGAATCTGGCAGTCTTCACTACCTTGAAGTCGGGGTGAGCTAATGCGTCTAGCTTGGGTGGGTCTTCTTCTTCAAGTCTTGATGCCTTGAACTTAGGCATGGACTAGCTAGTAGTTGTTTTAGCTTCTTGAAACAGTTTTTAGTTTAGCAATTTGAGATAGATGTTCTTGTGATGATGACTTCCAGGATTTTGGGGATATTAATAATAGTTTTGAATTGTTTTATAAATGAGTTAAGTCTTCCGCATTATTTTCTGTTTGTTATACATTGAAATGTTAATGGTTAAATTGGTTGGTTCGCTCACATAGGAGGGTAGATGTGGGTGCCAGGCGCGGCCCGGATTTGGGTCGCGACAACATAACCCGCTCATATATTGAAAACCTTTATAAACTCCAAAATTATTTAAACTCAACACCTAGATCTCCAACTACCAAAGACCACTAATCTGATTTTATAACCCAAAGCTACAAAGGATATAATAAGTTAATAGCACAACCAGTACCAATGCAAATCTTGTAAAAACATGTTATAGTTATGGATTACTTAAATGCAGTTTATACCCAAGCGAGGAGATGAAATATCTACCATACTAGAGCTATACAAAGCCTTTATGAACTATAAAAGAATTACTAAAGGAACATTGTTTTATATAAAGTTTTATTGACACTTGTGAGAGATATTATTTGATGAGATAAAACCAATTATACAAGTCATAAAAATTGGTTTGACCAGAGATATGATAATTCAGGAAGATATCGGAATACAACAAAGAAATACAAAGGTTGAGATACGAGAATTCTCGCCAACAAAAGAGTTATAGGGATAGCAACTATCCTAAATGAACTAACTAACAATTATTTAAGCGGAAATTCAGTATGGAGCTATTATGCGAGAACAAGTTATGATATATTCAAATTCTAAAGAAATCGAGAGAACAAGATATGGAAGAGATCATGATGGATACTTAGTCTACTCAAGCGGAGCAAAAACCAACAACAAGAGCATTAAGGAAAGGGTTTATTTGGAAGAATTATTGGCGAGATATTGCAAAATTATTGGACAAAAATACACCGACCATATATGTTCAAAATGTCAAGGAGAAGATAATGTCATACCCAGACGTTCAAATCGAATAAAAAAAAAAAGAGTATTTTGAATTTTGTTAAAATTTTGTGTCGGATGAATATCAGCCATATGTAAAAAGTAATAATTTTTTTTTTTGTCGTGTTGTGTCAATTTGTAAAAAGCCAATTGTAAAGTCATAAAGAAAATAGTATGTATGTCGGCCATAAATAAAGAGAAAGAGGCCATTATGTAAAGTAGTAATAGTAAGTATTAATAGTAAGTACTTTACACTTGGCCTTTATATTATGTCCAGACACAAAAACAAAATACTTACTATTACTACTTTACATAATGGCCTCTTCTTTATTTTATGGCCGACATACACACTATTTTCTTTATGACTTTTACAATTGGCTTTTTACAGTAGACACAACACAAACAAAATAAAATTATTACTTTTTACATATGGGTGATATTAGTAGACACAAAAGTACAACAAAATTCAAAATACTCTTTTTTTTTTTATTCGATTTGAGCGTGCGGTATGACATTATCTTCTCCTTGACATTTTGAACATATGTGGTGGGGTATTTGTCAATAATTTTGCAATATCTTGTCAATAATTCTTGAAATAAACCTTTCCTTAATTCTCTTGTTGTTGGTTTTTGCTACGGCTTGAGTAGACTAAGTATCCATTGGCATATCTTTTCCATATCTTGTTCTCTCGATTTCTTTAAATTTGAATATATCATAACTTGTTCTCGTCTAATAGCTCCATCTTTGAATTTCCGTTTAAATAATTGTTAGTTAGTTCATTTAGGATAGTTGCTATCACTATAACTCTTTGTTGGCGTAGAATTCTGGTATCTCAACCTTTTGTATTTCTTGTTGTATTCCGATATCTTCTGGAATTATCATATCTGGTCAAACCAATTTTATGACTTGTATAATTGGTTTTATCTCATCAAATAATATCTCTGCTGTCAATAAAACTTTATATAAAACAATGTTCCTTTAGTAACTCTTTTATAGTTCATATAGGCTTTGTATAGCTACAGTATGGTAGATATTTCATCTCTGTTTGGGTATAAACTGTACTAAGTAATCCATAACTATAACATGTTTTTACAAGATTTGCATTGGTATTTGGTTGTGCTATTAACTTATTATATCCTTGTAGCTTTTGGGTTATAAAATCGATTATAGGGTCTTTGGTAGTTGGAGATCTAGGTGTTGAGTTTAAATAATTTTGGATTTTATAAAGGTTTTCAATATATGGCGGGTTATGTGATTGTAGGCTTTTATCTTGGTTCAAACTTTACGAGTAAGTATGTATTTGTGGTGGTATAAATAATGAGTCTTTTTGGTTCTTTGGAATAAATGGTTTATCGAAGATTTTGTTCATATTTAAATTTGTATATCTTATTCCCTTTGGCTCCTTTTGTTGTAGATGTGCTTCTGTAGCTGCATTTAAACAAACATTGTCATGGGTTTTATGGAGTTTCCCAGCGTCTCCTTCTAGTTCTGGCTTTTTACCGTCCGTAGAGATGATGTAGCTCCGCATTTTTAGAGTCATCTTCTTTGTTGTTAGCTTTCAGATTTTGTAACTCTTTTCCCATCTTGTCACCTTCGTAGAAAGTGTAGTAATTGCTTTGAGTATTTCTTCTATTGTATCTTGTTCGGTTTGAGTTCCTTTTTCTTGATAGGTAGTCTGCAACAAAGGTTCTTGTCAGTCTTAATTATTTCAATTGTAAATGTAAAATTTAATATATTCAATACTAATCTCCTTATTTCCTTTGTTGTAACTGAATCATCTAACTTTTTTGTTATCCACCATTTTACTTGTGTGTTATCTGTTCTTACAATAAATTTATTGTAAACAATATATGGTTCAATTGCTAATAAACACTTATATAATGCGAATAATTCTTTTCTATTTATTTCCCATTTTATCTGTGCTTCTGTATAAGATCCTGAATAATATCTACAATGGTGTTCTATTTTTTCTTTTTCATATTTGTATTTAAAAACTCCTCCGTAACTATGATCACTCGAATCTGTTTCGACAATATAAGTAAATGTTTTATTTTCATCAGGAAAATATAGTTTTGGTAATTTTTAACATAGATTCTTAATATTTTTTATATGTTCTTTATCTTTATTATCAAAATGATATTCTACATCTTTTTTAAGTTTTTTATGTAATGGTTTTAAATGTTCTGCTAATTTTGGTATATATTCTCTTTACGATTTACTAATCCTAGAAAGGATTGTAATTTCTTTTTGTATCTATATTTTCATCAATAGTAATTATTTTTGTATTATATGTGTTTGCATTTTTATTCCATTCTTATCTATTTGTATTCCTAAAAATTCTATACATGATTTCATAATTTACCTTTACTTTTGCTTAAGCTTATACTGCATTTTACTATATGTATAAATTTTTCCAATAATCTTATATGTTCATCTTGTGTTCTAGAATATAACAATATGTCATCTATATATACAATCTGATTTTCTAGTAGGTTAAAGCAGTTGTCCATAAAATGTTGGAATCTACGGTGCATTTTTATATCCAAAAGGTAAAACATTCCATTCATAGAAACCTTATGCATCTTGTGAATCTGTAATTGTTTAGAGTCTTCTTCTAGTTTTAGGTGGTAAAATCTGATTTACAGATCAAATTTGCTAAAATAATTATATCCTTGTATTTGTCTTATTTTTAGTATTTTGTTTGGTATTGGATAATTGTATGTTTTAGTTTTAGCATTTAGATTACGATAATCTATGACCATTCTACTTTTACCTCTTTTTGTTCACTATGTTTTATAACTATAAATCTTTGGACTTGTGTGTTTACTATTACTCTTTTGTATGTAATTATTTTCTAATAATTCATCTATATGTATTTTAAATTCTTTTAAATCATCAAAGTTATATTTTAATGGTCTCTGTGTTATTATGCTATTTTCATCTATTAATTCAATTTTACTTTTGTCTTATGTTTCCCATCCTTGTAATGGATCTTCACTATATAATTGTTCTAGTTGTTCATTAATTAATTTGACTTTGTCTATAGCAAATAAAATAATTTCTAATTATGCGTTATTTGTTTATTATTTATATTTTCCATTTCTTGGTTTATCTTTTCACTTCCTTTTATCCATTCCATAGGTTTTAGTTGTTTATTATTTACTCTTTTTGCTCTATCTTATTTCCGCATGGTGTAGTAAGCCACCAATGTGTTTTGTTATTATGTGTGGATAAAATCTATCTAGAAATGGCATTCCTAATAACATATCTTTTGTAGTAAATTCAAAATTATACATTTCTTCTATTGTTAGTATTTTATCCCATATTTGTATTTTATATATTTTTGCTTTGTATTTAATCATACTTCCTTCATTGTTAAATCCTTACTACCATAGGTGTTTTTAATTTTCCCATATATCTTACAGTAAGCAATTATATTTACATATATTAAACGCTTCACTCTGTATCTATCATAGGGTATAATATCTATTGTGATATCCTTCTACTATAATTTTTGCAAGTATAAATATTTTCATTAATCATTTTGTCCTTTTTATAATTATTTTTCTTATTTTGGCAAGTTATTATTAATTGTTCATTTTCTATGTTGTATGGTTTAACTTTTTCCTAACCATTTTATTAAGTAATGTAATATTATGATCTCCTTGGTATATTTTGAATTGTATTACTAAGGGTATTCCTCCTATAATTATTTCTTTTTCTGTTGTTTCTTCATTACGTATTTACTATCTCACTAGGTAGTCCAGGCATGTATATCTGTTCTTATAATTTCTTCTTCTAATACAAACTCTCTTGTTATATAATTTTCTTCTTGTCACTGTATTTATTAATATTTTATATTTTCTTTGGTCTATTATTCCTGTTATGAAATAATGATATGGTGTTATTTTATCCAATAAGCTTTGTGGAATTTCATATTTTCTTTTAGATGTACTCATCCTTGATGAGAGTAGCTCTTGTCAATGTATTTGATGCGCTTGAAGTGCTTAATCTTTCTTTTTACTATCTCTAAATCTTCTTCTATATCAATTTCTTTATAGCTATAGTCATTATTGTCTATTACAAGAATTATTTTTTCAAAAAGGATTTTCTATTTTATTTTGTTAATTTTATTTCTTGCTGTTATTTTATGCTTCGTTGTTAATATATATAGATTTTTACATCTTCTTTGTAAATAATTTGTTTCACAGTGCTAGTTCTATTCGGATATTTTCCAATATAGAACTAATGATCTATCTATATTTTTATACATTAATGAATCTTTTGTATAATTAGCACTTATTGTAAACTTAAATTTTTGATATATCAAGTTTCCTTTCACTTTGCACTAATTACGCTTTTTCTATAGGGTGTACAGATTCTATCATCTGCTAAGTATATTTCTATAGAGTGTATCTATTCCTTCTCTAAAGCGTGCTTTATTAATATTTACATTTCCTCCTAAATGTACATATTTTATTGGTGTTTTAGCTTTTATATATTGTATTTCTTTGTTTATCATTCTTTTATTTATTATAGGTATATATGCTTTTCCTCTTGTGTATTTACAATCTATGATATGCTCTTTTTGTAACGACCCGTTTAGTCGTTTTGAGCAGCAGATTTAATTCTGAAAAGACTGTCCAAGTCCACGAGCACTGCGACGACCCGCAGTAACGACTGCCCGTCGAGGGTGCATCGTTCAAAGATACTTAGAAAATCTGAAATTGGAGTGCCGAAATCGACTCTCCGAACTTACGTGTGAAATGATAGGACGGACCGTCCACAGGTGTGACCGGGCCGTCCTGGTCATCATTGATGAAAAATTGGAGTCTCACGACCCTTGCGACGACGGCGGACGGACCGTCGCAGCGCCGACCTTGACTGACACACCGTGTCGCGTAATCCCGGTCAGGAATCGGATTTACGGTTAAGTTTTAAGGGCGTTTTGGACTATTCTTTCCTTAATTATAAAGTTTGAGGTTAATATTAATAAATCTAATTACTTGGGGGTTAAAATAGGTAACCTTAAGTTAATTAGTGGGTCATTATTACCATCTTTCATTCCTAATTATATAGAATTAGGGTAAAAGAAAGAGGGTTTGAATAAGAAAAAGAAAAGAACAGAAAGAGAGGAGAAAGCGAGCGAGTAGAGAGAGAAACGAAGAGGATCGCAAGGATTTTGAGAAGATAGCTTGTTGATTCAATTCTTCGGTGGAGGTAGGTTATGGTTTCTCTTACGATATTCGTAGTAAACTCTTATTAGTGAATGATATGTAGTGATAGTATTGTGAACCCTTCTATATGCTTAAATTGTATGCTTGCATGAATATGATTATGAAATTATGAATAAATAAGCATGATGAAGCTATTGAATCCCAAATCTTGAAAGAAACTTTAATCTACTTGTTAATGATAAGGTCTTGGTATAAAAGAAGGCTTGATGAATTAAAGTAATGGGATTGATGATGCCTTGGTATAGAAAAGGCTTGATGAACGGATATAATGAGAATTAGTGGATCGGGTGTCACGTTTCGACACATAGTATTAGTGGGACGGGTGTCAGGCGAACCGACACGCGTAGAATTGAGGGGATCGGTGTCGCGTGCATCGACACATATAGGGGATCGGAGTGTCACGTTCCGACACATATAGGGGATCGGAGTGTCACGTTCCGGACACATAGTATTAGTGGATCGGGTGTCGCGTTCGGAGCACGCCGGTATTAGTGGGGCGGGTGTCACAAGCGAGCCGCGTGGGTGTGGGGATCGGTGTCGCGTTCAGAGCACATATAGGGGATCGGGTGTCACGTTCCGACACATGTAGGGATCGGAGTGTCGCGTCACGACACAAGAGGAAGAAAGATAATGAATCTTGAAAGATGATAATATACTCAACATAATGAACTTAATTCCCAAACGTAGTATGGTATTGGCGTGAGCCCTCATGGATGAACTTGATGGTACTTATTGGCGATCTTTGTACTTGTTGTTGCTACATGTTGAGTTTTATAGTTGATTTATGATATTAAGCGATATATCTTTGTTTTCTATTTTGAGTTGGCGATGATATCTACTCGGTACTTGTGGTTGTATCTTGACCCTACTTTTATGTTTTCTTCTTTGCTAATTGTGGAATACGTCAACGTTTAGTCATCTTCAACTCAAGATGATTCAAGCCAGTCTTACTACACGGAAGTCGGGGTGAGCTAATCGTCGGCGACTTGACTGGATCTTCTTCTTCAAGTCTTGATGCCTTGAACTCCGGCATGGACTAGCTTTTATGTATTTTTAGTTCTTAGACATTCTTAGTTTAGTCATTTGATTGTAGATGTTCTTGTGATGATGACTTCCAAATTTTGGGGATATTAATAATAGTTTTGAATTGTTTTATTAATGAGTTAAGTCTTCCGCATTACTTATGATGATATTACATTGAAATGTTAAGGTTTAGATTGGTTGGTTCGCCTCACATAGGAGGAGTAAATGTGGGTGCGCCACGCGCCCCGATTTGGGTCGTGACAAACTTGGTATCGAGCATTAGGTTCGTTGGTCTCATCACACAAGAACAGGTCTAGTAGAGTCTTAAGGAGCGGTGAGGGGACAGATTTACTTTTCCTTGAGAGGCTATAAGACTTTAGGAAAATTCCACTCTTTCATTCTTTCTTTCGTGCTACTACTTGAGTCCAATTGGTATCTAGGCGATACGGTGGTATCGACCATCTTCACTCTCTTCGCGGATGGTTAGAACTAGAGCAACGACTCGCTAACACCAACACCCACCGGCAGATTGCAGGGCGTCTGAGCGACACCCGGGTCAGAGTCTGAGGGAGAACAACGGCAGAGGCGCGTGGTAGAGGACGTGGGAGGACATCCTCTAGAGGAAGAGGGCGAGCACCTAGCCCATCTGATACTAGGGCGGTGACTCCACCACCGACTGAAGAGGTGATAAGAGAAGGGGAGGATGGGGAGAATGAACAAGTGCCGAATGAGGAAATGCCACCCCAACCTACCCCGTAGATGATAAATCAAAGTTACGCTTATCTTAGCGGGTTATCCGATCGCGGTCGAGCACCTCCGGTTTCGCACCAACACCTCCGGTTTGAGGTGCGACATGCGGCTACTATGGCTCCTCAGCATGGATGCCTGCATCGAGATGAAACACATTTCCACGTCGACCATCGGACCGATAATGACAAATGATCAACATGAGCTTTTCAAGTAAGTTCTTGAAATTGAAACCTCCGGTCTTCGGCGGTGCGTAATCACGAAGATGCTTATGATTTTCCGGGTTGATCATCACGAGCTACTACACAAGATTGGTATAGTAGAGCGGTTTGGCGTTGAGTTCGTAAGCTTCTCCGATTTCAAGGAACGCCAAAATGTGGTGGCGATCACATGTCGAGTGTCAACCGACAGAGGCCACACCCGTGACTTGGGCATCCTTCTACCCTCGTTTATGGAGAAGTATATCCCAAGGACTTTGAGGGATAGAAACGGGATGAGTTCTTGAGCCTATAGCAAAGGTAGGATGTCGGTTAATGCTTGTGAGGCTAAGTTTAGTGCACTATCCGAGATATGCCACTCAACTTTGTTTGATCCACTGGGCGGATTCACCAGGTTTGTGAAGGGGTTGAGACCGAGTTGCGGATTTCGGCCTTACGAGGGAAGCGGCAGCGGCAAAACCCTTCCAAGAGGTGGTAGACTTTGTGATAGAGGTGGAAGGAGTGAGCTCGATGACTTCACCCACAACTTCGACATCAAAAAGGTTTGAAAGGGAGGTGAGTTTAATAGTTCAGTATACTGAAGAGGGCCAGGACTTACGGAGGCTACTGGTTTGACCAATTCAGTCTTCACTACAGATCGTAGTTGGGGACCACCTCATCGGTCAACACCTCTCCGAGAGACCTAAGCTGACTCTAGAGTGTTATGGATGTGGGGAGATTGGACATATTAGGAGGAATTGTCCCAAACAGTTATAGACCCCAATAGCTAGAGGTAGAGGTGGTCATGGTAGAGGCCGTTATTCTCGAGGACGTGGTGGTCGAGGTAATGGTGGTCACCAAAACGGCAGAGCCGATGGGCAACCGAGCCACTACATCACAACATGGTAGGGGGCAGCAGAATGCGAGCGATAGGGCCCGTTGTTACGCTTTCCTGGGCGATGCGAGCGGAGGCATCGATGCAGTCATCACAGGTAATCTTTTGGTTTGTGATTGCATGGCTTCAGATTGTTTGATCCTGGATCCACATTTTCTTATGTATCTTCCTCATTTGCTAATGGTCTAAATTTACATTGTGAATTACTTGACACGCCTATTCGTGTTTCTACTCGTTGGGTGAGTGCATGATAGTTAAAAAGGTGTATAGGTCTTGTTTGGTGACTTTTGTGGGGAGCAACACTTATGTAGATTTGGTTATTCTAGAAATGGTTGACTTTGATGTAATTTAGGGTATGACTTGGCTTTCTCCGAATTTTGCGATCTTGGATTGTAATGCTAAAACGGTGACGTTAGCCAAGCCTGGGACAGATCCGTTAGTGTGGGAGGGTGACTACACTTCCAATCCGTGCGTATCATATCCTTTCTTCGTGCTAAAGAAAATGGTTAGTAAAGGGTGTTTAGCTTTCTTGGCACATCTCAAGGATGACACTACTCAAGTACCCTCAATCGAGTCGGTTTGATGTCCGTGAGTTTTTGGATGTGTTCTGGCAGATCTTCTGGTATGCCACCAGATAGGGATATTGACTAGCATCGACCTTGAACCGGCACTTTCGCCCCATTTCTATACCCCCTTATAGAATGGCTCCGGAGTTAAGAGAGTTAAAAGCCCAACTTCAAGAGTTGTTGAGCAAAGGCTTTCATCGGACAAGTGCATCTCCTTGGGGTGCTCACGGTTTTGTTTGTGAAGAAAGAAGGATGGGAGTTTTGGATGTGCATAGACTCACGCACAACTAAACAAGGTAACCATAAAGAACAAGTATCCTCTTCCTCGCATTGATGACTTGTTCGATCGATTACAAGGTGCTTGTGTCTTCTCTAAGATTGACTTGAGATCCAAGGTTATCATCAATTGAAAATACGGGCAACGGATGTGCCAAAGACTGCTTTGAACAAGGTATGGGCATTACGAATTTGTGGTGATGTCTTTTGGTCTTACGAATGCCTGCTGCGCTCATGAGCTTGATGAACAGGATTTTTAAGCCATATTTGGACCTCTTCGTGATCGTATTTATTGATGATATATTGATATACTCAAAGAGCAAGAAGGAACATGAAGAACATTTGAGAATGGTATTGGAAATGTTGAGGAGAGAAAAGCTTTGTGCCAAGTTCTCTAAGTGTGAATTTT
Organism: Solanum arcanum; assembly: GCA_027789145.1. Taxonomy (NCBI): domain Eukaryota; kingdom Viridiplantae; phylum Streptophyta; class Magnoliopsida; order Solanales; family Solanaceae; genus Solanum; species Solanum arcanum. The sequence goes on from JAPXVU010000048.1 coordinate 36,128, forward strand.
GGCTAGATGCGTGTCCTTCTTGGGGCACGTAGTTTCTAGGATGGAGTGATGGTAGATCCATCTAAGATTGAAACAATGAAAGAATTGGGTAAGACCCACTAATGTGTCGAAATAAGGAGCTTTGTTGGGTTAGCTAGCTACTACCAGGATTTGTCAAAGGATTCTCTTCTATTGCTTCCCAATTGTGAACTTGACTAAGCGAGAATGTTCCATTTGTATGGTTTGACGAATGTGAACAAAGCTTTCGAGCTCAAGACTTTGTTGACTACCGCACCTATCCTTACCTTGCACGTGGAGGGTAAAACTTTATCGCTTATTGTGATGCATCCTATTCTGGTTTGGAGTGCAAAGACTAATGCAAGAGAAGAGTGTGATTGCTTATGCTTCAAGGCAATTAAAGGTGCATGAACGTAACTATCCAACTCATGATTTGGAATTGGTCATGGGTAGTGTTTGCATTAAAGCGATGGAGACACTATTTATATGGGGTTAAGTGTGAGGTTTACACGGATCATCGTAGCCTTCGGTATGTCTTTACTCGTAAAGATTTGAACTTGAGACAGAGAAGATGGATGGAACTCTTTTGAAGGACTACGACATCACTATTTTGTATCATCCCGGAAGGCGAATGTTGTGTGCGTACGCTTTGAGTAGAAAGGCGGGAAGCATGGGAAGTCTAGCTCATTTGCAAGCTTCTAGACGCCCATTGGCTGAGAAGTGCATTTTGGCTAATGACCTTATGAGGTTAGAAGTAAATAAGAGAAGGGAGATTGTTGGCTGAGTGTGAGTCAAGATCTTCTTTTCTTGACAAGATTAAGGAAAAACAGCTTGATGATGAGAAACTGCAAGAATCCAAGATAAGTGTATTGCGAGGAGAGGCTAAGGAAGCACAAATCGATGAGGAAGGTGTTTTGAGAATCAAGGGAAGGGTATGTGTACCTTGAGTTGATGATTGATCAACACTATTCGACAGCAGGCTCATAGCTCAAAGTATTCTATACATCCGGTGCTACCAAGATGTACCGTGACCTAAAGCAACACTTTTGGTGGAGTAGAATGAAGCGTGATATTGTTGACTTTATTGCCAAGTGTCCAAACTCACAACAAGTAAAGTATGAACACCAAAGGCCTGAGGAACACTTTCGTGAGAATGCCCGTTCAGGAATGGAAGTGGGAAAGAATTGCAATGGACTTTGTGGTTGGTCTTCCAAAGACATTGGGTAAGTATGACTCTATTTGGGTGATTGTCGATAGGTTAACTAAGTCTCCGCCATTTCATTCCTCGGGTCAAGGTGACCTACAATGCAGAAGTTAGCCAAAATCTATGTCTCGTAAATTGTTCGGTTGCATGGGGTTCCACTATCCATCATATCGATAGAGGCACGCAGTTTACTTCTAAGTTACGGAAAACATTGCATGCAATTTGGCACTAGGTTGGACCTTAGTGCTGCGTTCCATCCTCGGACCGATGGTCTGAAAGAACGATTCAAGTGTTGGAGGATATGCTTCGTGCATGTGTGATAGAGTTTGGTGGTCATTGGGATAGCTTCCTACCCTTAGCGGAGTTTTCGCACAATAATAGCTATCACCTGCATTGATATGGCCCCATTTGAAGCATTGTATGGGAGGAGGTGTAGATCTCCCATTGGGTGGTTTGATGCATTTCAGGTTAGCCTTGGGGTACTGACCGCTGAGGGATTCGATGGAGAAAGTGAAATCTATTCAAGAAAAGCTTCTCAAGGCGCAAAGTAGACAAAAAGAGTATGCAGATCGAAGGTTAAAGACCTAGAGTTCATGGAAGGTGAACGAGTCTTGTTGAAGGTTTCCAACCATAGAAAGGGGTGATGCGGTTTGGTAAAGAGGTAAGCTAAGTCCAAGGTATATTGGACCATTTGGAAATACTTAAGCGAGTAGGGGAGGTGGCTTATGAGTTAGCCTTGCCTCCAGGGCTGTCCTGAGTGCATCCGTGTTTCATGTGTCCATGTTGAAAAAGATATCATGGGGATGGAAATTACATTATCCGCTTGGGATTCAGGTCCTTGTTTGATGAGAACTTGACTTATGAAGAGGAACCGGTTGCTTTATATTAGATAGAGGTTCGTAAGTTGAGGTCAAGAGAGATTGCATCCATCAAGTCTGCAATGGAAGAATCGACTGGAAGAAGCCACTTGGGAAAAGGAGGCGATATCAAGAAAGATACCCACATCTGTTCAAAGATTCAGGTACTCCTTCGCCACTTGTTTTTCTTTTGATCGCTCGGGACGAACGATGGGTAAATTGGTATCTATTGTAACGAATTCGCTTAGTCGCTTTGAGCAGCAGATTTAATTTCCGAAAAGCGGCCAAGACCACGAGCACCGCGACGGATCAAGTCACAGTCACGAACGGCCCGCCGAGGGTCGCATCGTTTCAAAGATACTTTTAGAAAAACTCTGAAATTGGGTACCAAAATGCGACTCGAACTCTCAGGTACAGACCGCTGAAACGATAGACAGACCAGATCGCTGTACAAAGTGACTGACCGGTGTCCATGCATCATTGATGAAAAATTGGGTCGGCTCGACCTGCGTGCGACGGCGAGACTGCGACCAGATCACGCTAGCGCTGACGACCCATCACTTGCGGGTCAGCGTAATCCCAGCGGGGAATCGGATTTCTGGTTAAGCTTTTAAGGGACGCTTTGGACTATTCTTTCCTTAATTACCCATAAAAGTTTGAGGGTTAATATTAATAAATCTAATTGCACTTCTGAGGGTTAAAATAGGTAACCTTAAGTTGAATTAGTGGGTCATTATTACCATCTTTCATTCCTAATTATATAGAATTAGGGTAAAAAGAAAGAGGGTTTGAATAAGAAAAAAGAAAAGAACACAAAGAGAGGAGAAAGCGTAATCGAGAAGAGAGAGAGAAACGAAGAGGATCGCAAGGATTTTGAGAAGATAGCTTGTTGATTCAATTTCTTCTTCGTGGAGGTAGGTTATGGTTTCTCTTACGTAGGTATCTCGTAGAGTAAACTCTTAATAGTGAATGATATGTAGTGATGAGTATTGTGAACCCTTCTATATGCCTTTAAATTGTATGCTTGCATGAATATGATTATGAAATTATGAATAAATAAGCATGATTTGAAGCTTATTGAATCCCAAATCTTGAAAGAAACTTTAATCTACTTGTTAATGATAAGGTCTTGGCATAAAGAGAAGGCTTGATGAATTAAAGTAATGGGGATTGATGATGCCTTGGTATAGAAAAGGCTTGATGAACGGACTATAATGAGAATTAGCTGGATCGGAGTGTCACGCTCCGAGCACATGAAAGTATTAGTTGGACTGGGTGTCACCAACCCACACGATAGAATTAGGGGATCGAGGTGTCACGTCATCGCATACATATAGTGGATTCGGAGTGTCACGCTCCGACATATATGTGGGATCGGAGTGCGTTCAAGTCTCCACACTATAGTATTAAGTGGATCTGGAGTGTCACGCCCGGTTCAGCCACATAGTATTAGTGGGACGGGTTTTCTACGAACTCGACATGCATTGGAATTAGGGGATCGGAGTGTCATGCTCCTACACATTTAGGGGATCGGAGTGTCAATGCCCGACACATGTAGGGGATCGGAGTGTCAGCCGCATCAGACACAAGATGGAAGAAAGATGAATGAATCTTGAAAGATGATAATATACTCAAACATAATGAAACTCTAATTCCCCAAACCGAGTATGGTATTGAAGGTGTGAGCCCTCATGGATGAAACTTGATGGTACTTATGCTGACGATCTTAGTACTTGTTGTTGCATACACATGTTGAGTTTTATAGTTGATTTATTATATTAATCTGATATATATTGTTTTTCTATTTCCTGAGTCATGGCCATGATATCTACTCAAGATTTGTGGTTGTCAGATCGAATTCTCCTACTTTTATGTTTTCTTCTTTGCTAATTGTGGAATACAAATGAACGCTCCGCCATCTTCAACTCAAAGAAGATTCAAGCTCACATTTACTACAACCTGAGAATTCGGTAGTGAGCTAATACCGGCCCAATTTTGAATCGATCTTCTTCTTCAAGTCTTCATGCCTTTGAACTCCTCGCATGGACTAGCTTTTTATGTATTTTTAGTTCTTAGACATTCTTAGTTTAGTCATTTGATTGTAGATGTTCTTGTGATAGATGATTTTCCATTTTGGGGATATTAATAATAGTTTTGAATTGTTTTATTGAATGCAGTTAAGTCTTCAAGATTACATTGATGATAGATATTAAGGCATTGAAATGTTATAGGTTTAGATTGGTTGGTTCGGCCACATAGGGAGGGGTAAATGTGGGTCCCAGCCATGCCAAGTGCCCGATTTGGGTCGTGACACTTTTTGACTAACTTCACATAATATTCTTTCTTTTGTCTTTTAAAACAAATTTCTTAAAATAGGTGATTTCTACTACTTTTTCAACACTTAAAATCTAATTCTTTTCCTCCTTTTATTTGTTCAAATATCGATATTATCAAATATAATTTTTCTTTCTCGCTCGATGACACTTCTTCATCTTTGATATTCTTTTCTTAGATATTGATTTTTATTTCCATTTTGTCAGACATTATATTTCTTTCATCCTGGTTTTTTCAAGTATTATCTATGTTAATATTTTCTTTCTTCATTCTCGCTTTCTATATCTGATCCTTCATATATACTATCATTTTCACATAATTCATAATCTATGTGCACTATTTGCATATATTTTTCATTGTCTATAACAATTAATTCTCGCTATTTTGTTTTCTTTTTTTGGATTTTTTAGTAATTTTAAAAATCTTTAGCTAAGGTGTGTCTCATCTTTCCACAATTATACACAAGTACATTGGGATATTTTTTCTTTTGGTCTTTATGGTTCCTTTTTATTTTATGGTTTTATTAGATAATACCTTCTGCCTTGGTTGTTTATATTATATATATAGTTTTGTTTTTTCTATAATTTTTTAGATATCTTTTTAGATTTTTTGTTTTTTAGTTGTGCATCCAAATTGTGGGTGCTATTTTATTTTTTGGTAACAATGATGTAAATTTTTATTTATAATACTTTTTCCATTTTTTAATCTTTCTTTTTGGTTTTCACATAGTTGTATAAAACCATTGATTTAAAAAATTTTATTCTAGATCCTAAAGTATCTACCATTCCTTCATTATTCCAATCCTTTATTACGCTTGTACTAAATGGTTCTCGTAATTTTGTATAATATTGTTTTCTTTATTTCTTTTGCTTCGTCTAAATTGTATTTAGCTTTGTAATAATATTCTTTTAAATAAGCTGAAGTATATTCTTCTAAGTAAATACATTTTTACATATAGCTAATTTTGTCATATGTTGTCTATTTATTATTTTTTCTCTATTTTGTTCTCTTTATATTCCTCGTAGTCATACCCTCAAAATTCATTTCTTATCACGCATTCATAAATATCTAGTATATCAATACGTTTGTATGCTGTCAATGGATCCATCCATTTTCTTATCATTCCTAAGTACTTCTAAATCTTTCCGAGGGTAGATTTTCTATCCATAATTTTGTTGTTCCTACAAAATGTTCTTTTCTATGTATCTTGGTGTTTTTGTCAAGCTTTCTATTTTGTTATCTATTAAACTGCTTTAGACATATTTCCTAATCCATATATAATATTGCTTTATTTATATCTTCACATGCACACAATCTAAATCTAAGGAAATTGTATTGTTCATTTGTCAAGGGTTTAGGTGTCCAATTTCTTATTTAGTCTAACCTGCTCCATATTGCATTATTTCGGTGCCTGAGATTGTTGCTGATAGCTTCTTCAGATAATAGCCAAGTTGGTGGTGTCCTCCCTAGACTAACTCTAGGACTATTTCGGGACTATTATCCGGGTTTTAACTTCTCGAACGCATTAGGGCCTATTCATATCTCCCCGTGGTTTATTTCTTAATTCTTTTTGGTTTATTTATCCTCCGTTTGTAATTTCTATATATGTTTCACTTATATCGCTATTTCTCGATTGTTGGTCATTTCCCCTTTTCATTTCCATCTATTTCATTTACTTCCAATATCTTCATTTAGATCTTCATTTAGTTTCTTTGTTCCATTTGTTTTATTTCATTTGTTAATTCTAGCGCTCTTTATCTTTTTCTTTTTGTTTTTGTTTATTTTCATATAATAATTTTAACTCCATCTAATTCCTTTTCTAATTCACTTTCATTCTTTTATTTTTATTTCTTCTAAATTTTTGTACTTCTTGTTTTGCTTGTGAGCTTTCTTATTTTTTCAATTTCTTTTGATTTATCTATTTCTTCATTTTCTTTTGTTATTCTTACCATAAATAAGTCAAGTAAACTATCTTCTAATTCTACACAAGCTTTTTCTAGGCATTAAGTATGTTATTTCCTATTTTCTTATATCTTCTTCCTAAATTTGAAAATACTATTTTATTATCATTCCATCTTGGTTTTCATATGTTTTTCATCTGCCTACTACAAACTCTCTTTCTTTTTTGGTTCTATTATGATCTATGTATTATATTATGTTGTAATTCATATTCAAGACAATCTAATTCTTATTCTAACTCTTAATATATCTTTTTCTTTTGTGCTAGTATTGGATTTATTAGCATACTCCGCTTAATATATTTTCTTCTAACCTTCTTTTCTATGTTGTAACTCTTGTTCTTTTTCGCCATTTGTTCCATTATTTTTTTCTATTAATTGTTGTTTATATTTTTCTTTTCTCGCTTCATATTGTTACTTCCAAATAGCAAACATATTTTGTATTCTGCTTTTGAAATTATATTTATCAAATGATCTTTTTATCATTATCTGCTTTGACTAGTTTATGATAATTGAGTATTCTATATATAAGTGATTTTAATTTTTCCCATATTTTGCACTTTTTGTCTATCTTAGTTTTTGTTATTTTAGTATTTTTATTTTTATTTATCATGCAACCTTTATATTATATTTTAAAAAAGCTTGCTTAATTTTTTCTCGATATTTAATCTTTTTTAACCTATAATTTCTACCATGTCGCCTTAGCCAACGCTCACTACAATTAGTCTTCAATATCTAAATCACTATATAAATCATATATGTCAAAGTAAAGTTCATCCTGTATACTTTGTATAGTTAACTCAACAACCTTGGGTTGTTATTTCTATTATTTCATATGTTAATAATTTAATAAATTGCTCTTTTTATATCAAGATTAACATCTTTTAATATATAAAAATAATAATATCTTATAATCAACATCATCGTTTAATAGGGTATGTTTCCATTTTTATTATTTTCATTTTTCACTGTAATTTTATTCCTTCCAACCTTTTAATAAATTATACTTGCTTATTATGCAAAAAATAATGATTTAATAATCATCTCGGCTCCTGGTCACCAATACAAATTTCTTCTTTGGCTAGTTACCCTAATAAAGATTCCTCAACTTTGCTTTGTTCCCCTCAACGTCAGCTTCTCTCGCCACCCCGCTTCAACCTTTGGATGGCATAGTCTCAGCGCATTTATTCAAAGAATATTTCAGAGTAAACTTTCTTAAAGATTAAGTATTATAACATTATTCAAAACACGAGCAAACAATTATAATTAACAAGAGATTTTCGTGAATAAATTAATTTAGCTACTCATGAATATAAAATGGTAAACCCTGCTTTTTTGTAGATCTTCCGACATAGTTGATTTTGTTTTCCATAATTATTTAATTAACTAGCTCGACACCAATGGGAGGGGGTGGAAGTGATTTACGATTTGAGAGTGTAGAAAGAGAGTACATTATTAACTCTGGCTGATTTGGGATGATTTTACTATGAGGAAACCCTCTATTTATATACAAAATTTGCTGCATTCTTTTAAACAAAAAATGACCGACACATACCTTTACTTTGTACTTATTCTTGTATTTTTTATTTTTTCTAAATTTTGTACTTCTTGTTTTGCTTGTGTTTTTATTTTTTCAATTTCTTTTTGATTTATCTATTTCTTAATTTTCTTTGTTATTCTTATCATAATGCTAAACTATCTTCTAATTTTGTTGTTTCTTTTTCTAGCATTAAGCTATAATTTATTTCCTATTTTCTTATATCTTCTTCCTAAATTTGAAAATGTTTATTTTTATTATCATTCAATCTTGGTTTTCTTATGTTTTTCTGCCTCCATCGCAAACTCTTCTTTGTTCATTATGATCTATGTATTATATTATGTCAGAATTCATATTCAAGTATTAACTAATTCTAATTTAAACCTTAATATATCTTTTTTCTTTATGCTAGTATTGATTTATTACATACCCATTGCGATATATTTTCTTCTAACCTTCTTTTTCTAGTGTTGTGTCCCCTTGTTCTTTTTCGCATATTTGTCTCATTATTTTTTCTATTAATTGTTGTTTATATTTTTCTGCTTCATATCAAGCTTCTTCAAATAGCAAACATATTTGTATTCTGCTTTTGAAATTATATTTATCAAATGATGTTTTTTTATCATTATCCTGCGTTGACTAGTTGTGATAATTGATATTCTATATATAAGGATTTTAATTTTTTCCATATTTTTCGGTGGAAAAGGATTTATGATTTGAGAGTAGTAGTAGAGAGGAAGATTATTAACTAAAGGATCAGATGATTTTACAAGAGTGGAACCCTCTATTTATACACAAAATTTATAGACTTTTGGCCAAAAATGGTCGACACATACTCTTACACTTGGCCTTTTTATATTCCGGCCGACACAAGAAAACAAAATAATTTACTATTACAACTTTACATACTGGCATTCTTCTTTATTTATGGCCGACATACACACTATTTTCTTTATGACTTTTACAATTGGCTTTTTACAGCTGACACAACACGACAAAAATAAAAATTATTACTTTTTAAATATGGCTGATATTCATCCGACACAAATTTTTTTTTATTCGATTTGAACGTCTGGTATGACATTATCTTCTCCTTGACATTTTGAACATATATGGTCGGGGTATTTTTGTCCAATAATTTTGCAATATCTCGTCAATAATTCTTCTGAAATAAACCCTTTCCTTAATGCTCTTGTTGTTGGTTTTTGCTCTGGCTTGAGTAGACTAAGTATCCATTGGCGTATCTCTTCCATATCTTGTTTCTCTGATTTCTTTAGAATTTGAATATATCATAACTTGTTCTCGCATAATAGCTCCATACTGAATTTCTGCTTAAATAATTGTTAGTTAGTTCATTTAGGATAGTTGCTATCCCTATAACTCTTTTGTTGGCGTAGAATTCTGGTATCTCAACCTTTTGTATTTCTTGTTGTATTCCGATATCTTCTGAAATTATCATATCTCTGGTCAAACCAATTTTTATGACTTGTATAATTGGTTTTATCTCATCAAATAATATCTCTGCTGGTGCTGAATAAAACTTTATATAAAACAATGTTCCTTTAGTAATTCTTTTATAGTTCATAAAGGCTTTGTATAGCTCGATATGGTAGATATTTCATCTCCTTGGGTATAAACTGTACTAAGTAATCCATAACTATAACATGTTTTTACAAGATTTGCATTGGTACTGGTTGTGCTATTAACTTATTATATCCTTGTAGTTTTTGGGTTATAAAATCAGTATTAGGGTCTTTGGTAGTTGGAGATCTAGGTGTTGAGTTTAAATAATTTTGGATTTTATAAAGGTTTTCAATATATGAGCGGGTTATGTTGTTGTAGGCTTTTTTATCTTGGTTCAAACTTTCTGAGTAAGTATGTATTTGTGGTGGTATAAATAATGAGTCTTTTTGGTTCTTTGGAATAAATGGTTTATCAAGATTTTGTTCATATTTAAATTTGTATATCTTATTCCAGCTCCTTTTGTTGTAGATGTGCTTGCTGTAGCTGCATTTAAACAAACATTGTCATGGGTTTTATGGAGTTTCCCAACGCCTCCTTCTAGTTCTCGCTTTTTACCGTCCACGAATGATGTAGTTCGCATTTTTAGAGTCATGTCACGATCGTTAGCTTTCAGATTTTGTAACTCTTTTTCCCATACCGCCCACCTTCGTAGAAAGTGTAGTAATTTCTTTGAGTATTTCTTCTATTGTATCTTGTCTGGCTTTGAGTTCCTTTTTCTTGATAGGTAAAACAAGGTTCTTGTCAGTCTTAATTATTTCAATTGTAAATGTAAAATTTAATATATTCAATACTAATCTCCTTATTTCCTTTGTTGTAAGTGAATCATCTAACTTTTTTGTTATCCACCATTTTACTTGTGTGTTATCTGTTCTTACAATAAATTTATTGTAAACAATATATGGTTCAAATGCTAATAAACACTTATATAATGCGAATAATTCTTTTCTATTTATTTCCCATTTTATCTGTGCTTCTGTATAAGATCCTGAATAATATCTACAATGGTGTTCTATTTTTTCCTTTTCATATTTGTATTTTAAAACTCCTCCGTAACTATGATCACTCAACTGTTTCGACAATATAAGTAAATGTTTTATTTTCATCAGGAAAATATAGTTTTGGTAATTTTTTACATAGATTCTTAATATTTTTTATATGTTCTTTATCTTTATTATCAAAATGATATTCTACATCTTTTTTAAGTTTTTTATGTAATGGTTTTAAATGTTCTGCTAATTTTGATATATTTTCTCTTACCTGATTTACTAATCCTAGAAAGGACTGTAATTTCTTTTTTGTATCTATATTTTCATCAATAGTAATTATTTTTTGTATTATATGTGTTTGCATTTTTATTCCATTCTTATCTATTTGTATTCCTAGAAATTCTATCTGTGATTTCATAATTTCTGCTTTACTTTTGCTTAAGCTTATACCTGCATTTTTTACTCTATGTATAAATTTTTCCAATAATCTTATATGTTCATCTTGTGTTCTAGAATATAACAATATGTCATCTATATATACAATACAGTTTTCTAGTCAAGGTTAAAACATTGTCCATAAAATGTTGGAATCTACCTGGTGCATTTTTAGATCCAAAAGGTAAAACATTCCATTCATAGAAACCTTGTCAGATCGTGAACGCTGCTAATTGTTTAGAGTCTTCTTCTAGTTTTAGGTGGTAAAATCTCGATTTACATCAAATTTGCTAAAATAATTATATCCTTGTATTTGTCTTATTTTTAGTATTTTGTTTGGTATTGGATAATTGTATGTTTTAGTTTTAGCATTTAGATTACGATAATCTATGA
>JAPXVU010000049.1:0-46951 GCA_027789145.1 Solanum arcanum
CTTATTTATTCACAATTTCATAATCATATTCATGCAAGCATACACTTTAAGCATATTGAAGGGTTCACAATACTATCAATACATATCATTCACTATTAAGAGTTTACTACGAATATCGTAAGAGAAACCATAACCTACCTCCACCAAAGAATTGGAATCAACAAGCAATTTCCCAAGCTTTGATATTCTTCTTCCTCGTTCGACTCTCTCTCTCTCTCTCTCAATCGATCAATCTATCTCTCTTTCTGTTCTTTTCTTTTTCTTATTCAAACCCTCTTTCTTTTACCCTAATTCTATATAATTAGGAATGAAAGATGGTACTAATGACCCACTAATTAACTTAAGGTTACCTATTTTAACCCCCAAGTAATTAGATTTATTAATATTAACCCTCAAACTTTATAATTAAGGAAAGAATAGTCCAAAACGTCCCTTAAAACGTGGAAAGAAATCCGATTTTGACTGGGACTGCGCGACCTGTGATGGGCCGTTGTGAGTGCGACGGTCCGTCACACAGGTCGTCGTGACGGTCGAGGATCAATTTCATCACGGGCGCTGTGACGGTCCGTCACACCTGTGACGGTCCGTCCCCGCCACTCGCTACGATGTTCGTGAGAGTCGATTTTCGCACTCCAATTTCAGAAATTCTAAGTGTTTTGAAACGAAACCTCCGTGACGGACCGTCGTGCCTGTGACGGTCCGTCGGGGTGTCTGTAGTCTTGGCCAGTTTTTCCAGAAATAAAATCTGCTGCTCAAAACGACTAAACGGGTCGTTACATTCTTCCATTAAGGCTTCATTTCTCAAATTTAGCCTCTTGAACGCTTTAGTCATGGATGAGCAATGGTCACAAAATATAATTTTATTTGTGTCTTTTTGGATATTATACTGTGGAATTTTTTCTGGGTTTTGTCTAAGAGCTGGAGAAATATAATAGTTTGGTCCTAATGTTCCTCTAGCATAGTCTAAAGCTTCTGTAAAATCATTAAAACCTTTAAAAAGTGGTTTACGAAAGTCTTTGATTGAATCTAAAACTTCTATCCATGTTTGAAACACTCCATTTGTCTTACCATGAATTACTACATAATATTTAAATTTATTTTCTGTATTTCTATTAGTAAAATAGTATCCTAGAGCATTTAAAACAAAGCAATTATATATTTAGTGTCTTTTTATTATGTGCTATCCATATGTTGTCTATAAGGCATGTCTGTTGTTTATCTAATTGGCAATTAGGTAAATGTCTAAATGTTAAATTTGACGGTTCGTATGCAATTAAGCTTTGTATTCCAAAATGTATTCTATCTATCCCTGACATCGCCAATTTTATCTAATGACTTAAAATTTAGATTAGCTAATACACCGCTTGTAAGAGTCTCCGCCAAACCTCGAGGTTGAAGGTTGAACCCTTTTACCTTTGTCTGGTAGTAGAGGTCTCATTCTCAGAAAAATTAAGTTTTAATTAGTAGTCTACTTAATTGATCTCGCAATATTATTATCATTCCCTTTAATGTGCTCAAAAACTACAGATTGTAAATAGATATGGTATCTAAAAATTTAACCATCTTCTTCTACTGCTAGTTTTATTATTAATTTTTGATAAAACTTTACTATTGCTTCACAATCTGTTCTTACTAATATTTCTCGGTTTATTTAAAATATAAATTCTAAAACTGTCTAAACCATATATTACATTTAAAATTTCAACATCTATACTTGGCCTTATTGCCCTTTTCTTTAAATTTTCCACTTTGATAGGCACATATCTTTTCTTCTTGTTTAATACTATATTTATGCGGTTTCGATTTTAATATCGCACCCCATCCCTCAAAACTTCCATCTGCTTTCTATTATTAAATAAACTGTTTCTAGTGGCATATTTAAATCAGGAATGTTTTTTATTCTTTCCTTTATTTCTTGTACTAATTTTATGTCTTCTATATTAAAATTTCTCTGTCCTTTATTTCCTGTCTTAGAATATAATGGTCCTGCTATTTTTCCTAAATCTTTTATAAAAGGTCTTGCATAATTAACTATACCTAGAAATTTTTGTAGATTTTTTAAATTATCTAATTTATCTGGCATATCTAGTGCCTTTTTAGCTATATGAGGTTGTAATTTAACTTTTCCTTCTCCTAAAATAATTCCTAAAAATTTATATAATTTTTACATAATTCCATTTTCTTTTTACTAATTATTATTCCATTATTAACAAATAGTCTAAAAACTGCTTGTAAATGTCCTAAGTGTTCTTTTATATCTTTGCTAAATACTAGAATATCATCTACATATACTAAAACAAATCTTTTGTATTCTCCAAATATTTTATCCATTTTTCTTTGAAATATTGGAGGTGTTGCTTTTAATCCAAATGGCATAACTAGCCATTCAAAGTGTCCTTCAGGCAAGTAAATGTCTGTCCATTCTATGCTATCGGGATGCATTTTTATTTGCCAAGATTCCTGACTTACAATCAAATTTACTAAAAATTGTTTTTCCTTGAATTCTATTTATTAACTCTGTTTTATCCGTAATTTATATCCATCCTGCTCTAGTATTATCATTTAATCTCTTATAATTTATGACCATTAAGCCTTTCCTCTAATTATTTCATTATGATTTCGCACTATAAATGTCTTTGATCTATGCTTTGAAGTTGATCTTCTTATTACTCCTAATTCTAATAGTTCTTTAATTTGTATTTTGAAGTCTTCTTGATCTTGATTTGTGGCTTCTATAGAGGCTGTTTTATTATGTATTCGGGTTTATGATATCTAATTTACATACTATATGATTATTTTCCCAATGTTTTAAGGGTTTTTCTCCTATTATTTCTATTTGGTCTAATATTTTTACTATATTATCAAGGTCTTTTGATTTTTTATTTGTCCTATTTCTTTGAATTCTGTTTTAAAATTGTATAATTTGTCTCCATTTCTATTAAAACATAGTTTTTATTAACTATTTCATCTTCTTCATCTATTTCTAATGTATTTTCATATAATGTATTGCCTTCTTTTTAATACATTGTATATTATTTTCACAGCTTGTTTAACATTTTTCTTTGTATCTTAGTTTAGTTTCAAATTTATTGGTTAAAATCAAGTATGAGTAATATTTTTCATAAAAAGTATTCCGTCTCTAGTTATTAAAGTTCCTCCTTTGTTATGTAATATGAAATCTAGTCCTAACACAAAATCTACCCTTATGTCTAGATCTCTTACCCATATTTTATCCATTTTATAAGTGGGTTTATAAAATTAGAACAAGTATTTAAGAAACTTATTTGAGCTTTATCTATATAATGTCTATATATATTATGTGTTCCATCCATTTGCATAGCTGCAAGTGGTTTTTCTAAAGTTTTTATTAATTCTATGGGTACAATCTTTTTATTTAGAATACTTTTAGTGCATCCTGAATCTATTAATGCTAAAGTCTCTATTTCATATTTTCCAATATTAAGTTTTGCTAATATTTTAATAGTATTTATATTTTTATCTTCATTACATATTAAAGTGTTAGATTCTTCATTCATTAATTCTTGATTATCTTCTCAAGTTGTTCTTGTTGTATATTTTTCCCTTTTCTAGCCTTACTATTCTTTCTTCTAATTCTTTCATTTTTGCTTCTAATACTAGCACTTTTAAATTTACTAGAGGTTCTTCTGTGTATCTTTCTTTTCCTTTCTCGAGTTATTATTCCTAATTGGGTTTCTATGCAATTTATACATCCTTCTATGAAACATTTATTGCATTTAGCTCTTTTATGTTTGCTTGGGTACCATTTACACGATTACATGGATTACTATCTAATCCAAAGATCTTTTCAAATTATGTTCACATTCTACTATATTCATAAAATTTATCTTTAGATTATCTATATTCAAGTCTTCCATTCCTATTTCGTTAATTAATTCTTCTCCTTCCTAATTAGAAGAATCTTCTTCTTTGTTATTTTCATCTATATCAATACTTACTATAGAGTAAATACTTTCATTGTCGACATATATTCATCTACATTTAATAATGCTTCATTAAATTCTTCTACTAGTTGTGCATTTTCTGGGTTTTAGCATTATATCTTTTAGGACAAGTATTTGCTAAATGTTCTATACTTCCGCATGTAAAACATTCTAGCTTATTTTTATAATTTCTATCTGTTCTATATTTTCTAACATGTCTATCTCTATTTAGATATGGTTTTCTTGGTGAGGATTTTCTAAGAAAATATCCTTTCCTATTATATCTCTTATTATTTTGTGGATGGTATTTTTATATCTTTTCTTTTTGTATTGGTCTTTATCATAACTTTGAGTTGTATATATTATATCTTTACGTAAATTCATTTCATTCTGCTTTTAGTTGCTTTTGTATTTGTAGATTAGTACATTTTTCTTGTAGTATTTCCATTATATGTTGTATTCTATGTCCTATTGACCATTTTGCTTGAGGATTTTGAGCTACTCCATCTCTTTTAGTCCATCTTTCTTCTATTTCTCTTCCTAAAGCTCCTGGTAATTTATTAAATAATTTTTTGCCTAAGTCTTGGTCAAAAGCATTTCCACTAATTGTACAATAATAGAAGTAATCGTTTAAAAATTTCTTTATATAATACCAATTACTTATACTTAATTGTTCTAATTTTATTACAAAGATTTCGTTGTAAGGCTAATAATCCACTATTTGGATCTTCTCCTGTTATTAATGTATGTATTTTATTTGTAAAGTTATAAGGATTTGGTCCTAATGATACTAAATCTTGAAATTCGATGGGAATTCTACTTTATAAGCTTCCCATAAAGCTTTAGTTGATTCTCCTAAGAACGTTTCTAAGTATTTGTACATTGTCTCTGCATCGATTCTGTATAATTTTTTATAAAATCTGCTACTACTATTCCTTTCCATAAGTCTATTACTGAATTCCATCTTTGTGGATCATGTCTTTGCTATATTTAGGATTTTTCCTTTACTACCTCCTTCTTGGAGTATTATTGGTTCTTCTATAGGCATTCTTTTTCCCATAGGTTTTACTTCTATTGTTGGAGTATCTCCTTGTCTATATACTCTTCTTCGTGGTATATTTCTGTGCTATTATCCTGTAGTATGTCCTTGTTCATTTGTTCTTTGAAATGGACTCATGGAACTAGTCAATTTCCATTAATTCTTTCGACTAAGTATAGATTCTAATTCGGATATTTCACTATCATCATCTTGTATTTGCGTCATTATATTATTGCTTTTTCTAATTTATCTTGTAAATCTTTTTCTAATCTATATCCTTTATTATCGCTTTCTTTGTTCACATACTTTAAAATGAGATATAGTCTGTTCTAAATTTATGATTTTTAGTTTACATCCTTTACATGTAAAAAGTCTATTATTATTTTCTTTGCATATTTCTTTCGCTTTTTCTATAGCTATATCTACTGCATAATCTTCTTCTAATGTTATTTCCATATTCATTCCTTCTAAAGGCATTTCTTCTATAGTACTTTCTTCTTCAAAGTCTTTTGAGCTTCATAATTGTAGTCTGTGAATCTAATTGAAGGTTCTCCTTTAGAATTTGTATATATTAGGTGAGCATCTGGTGTTAATGCTTCTTTTTCTTTAAAGTCTCCTAATTTCCATTCTAATCCTGCATAGTCTTCGTGGTCTATTTTTATTGGTTTTATTAGTTTTATCCCTTTATTCCCCATTACTTCTACTACATCGTTTATTTGTAGTTTAAATCTAGTATTACTATTATCTGTCATTTTTCCTAGGAATCCTACACATATTAATAGATTTTTTCCACTACTCATTTCTTCATATCCTTTAGTTTGTATTCCTATTCTTATCTTAGTTCCAAATTCATTTAAATTCATCATAAAGTCTGGACTTATGTAGAAAATTCCTCCATTATTAGTCATATCTACTGCTCAATCCTATAATTGCCTTTTTATATCGACCATCTATTATCGTATATAGTAATTAATACTTTTGTTCCCAAATTTTTTCTAGTTAATCCTTTAATTCCTATAACTACTAGTCCTATATGCATTAAATCTTTTTAGCGTATTGTATTTCTTTTATAGATTCAAAGTGTTCACTAATGGTAATGATACTGAATTTTTTCCTAATCTTGATAGTTGTTCTTCTCTCAGTAGTGTCTATAAAATTGAGATTTTGAATTTGTATTATATAGTACTTTTGGATTCAATAACTTTAATTGGTTTTGTTGAAAGATTTGTATATCTTTATCTGTGTCTATTATTTCTCCTAATTGTTGATTATTTTCTTCTCTTGTTTTTTTATTTAATATTTTTGATATAAAATTATTACTTATTTTGTTCAGGTGTAACTAGGTTTTGGTCTTTTATCTCTTGATCTAGTTGGAAAATGTCCATTTTTTCTGTTCTTTTTAATTATTTTTTCTTTTTGAGGAGTCATTTCTATTTTATTTAGTTTTTCTATTAGTTCTCCTATTCCAGCTTGTATCTATATTCTTACTTTCAAATTTTTCTTTGTAGTTTCTATCTATCTTATTATTTAATGATAATAAAAGTGATATTATTATATTATTTTGTTGTATAATAACTTGATCTGATTTTGAAGATGGGATAAAATCTTTATAGTCGATGGAAGGGTTATTCTTTTTCTATTAATTTTTGTGCTTCTTTATTTGTTTCTCGCTTCTATTAAATTTATCATGAAAGAACTATTTCTTTTATTGATTCTAATTACATTTTATTTCTTGTATTTTTATTATTAGTGTATTACTAATTTCTTCTTTAGGTTTATTTTTTAATTCATTTACTCTTTTATTTAAGTCTACTCCTTGTTCTTTTAAGTAGTCTAGATTATTTTCTATTTTGCTAAAAAGCAGTTTTTGTTTATTTTGTATTTCCTCTTGTTCACTTAATATCTTTATAATTTTATTATTTGATTCTTTTAATTTTTCACTAAGATTAATTATAAGATCTATTAAAGTATTATATTGAGTATCTTCTGTATGTAAAATATGATTTCCGTTTCCGAAGTTACACTTAATTGTACTATCTGGTTTTACTCTTTGGAATCTTTTTTCTATTTGGATCTGTAAGTCTAGATAATCTATATTCTTTGATGAAGCTATTTTTACTAAGTACTGTTTTTATCCTAAGGTAGTTGCTTTATAACATTCATAAAAATATTTTATTCTTTGATTCACATATATTATATCTCTTTCAAGTCCGTGTACTTCCCATTTTAAACCATTTATATATTCATTGTTGTCTATAGCCTTTTGAACATACTTATTTTGTGGTACAAAAAATTCGTTTTCGTAAATATATATATAAGCTTCTATAGATTTCTTTATTCTTATTAGTCTTTTCTTATCTTCTATATGTTGATATCTTATATGATTATGAAATCTTACACTCCAAAAACAGGGCATACACTTCATAAAGTATGTTTTAGTGGGATATTTCTAGTTTTAAGGTGTATTATTAATTTCTTTTCTAATATTATAGCTAAGAAAAATATATTGTCTAATCTATTAGTTAATTCTTTTTTAGAGCTTATAGAAATAGTTGTTTTTAAATTTCTTAATAGTCTATCGATTCTAAATATAAACTTAACAAATTTCTTTTAACTCTTTTATATTCTCTAGTATTTTTAAGTGGTCTTCTCATATATTATCCTCTTGGATTATAGTAATATGGACTATTTTTTCGTACCTTTATTCTTTTCTGTTACTTCTTTTATTTCTAAATTTATTTGTACTAATTCTTCACTAGTCTGTTTAAGGGCTTGTTTAAGAGTTGTTCTAAGTTCTTTAAGTATTTTTCCCGAATTTTTATATGTATAACTTAAGGATAGTCTTGATCCTAATTTATATAAATGATTTTCTAAAACTTTCTTATAATTTTTGTATCTTTTAAAAGTTGTCTATTATAAAAGCAGATTTCTATTTATAGCAGATGTTTTTCTAGAAAATAATCTTTTCTCATATAAGGTCTTTTAGATCTAAGGCTCACGATACCAAAATAAGACGATATTTCAATAATAAGGATTTTTCCAATAAAAAGAGTGATTTAAAAATATTTGTGGTTTTTTCTTAATGTTGTGTAGTCCTACTCAGTACTCCTTCACTCTATTGCTCTGTTATGTAGTTATCATTTTAGTTTCTAGTTTAACTTCCCTTTTTTTTTTTTTTTTTTTTTTTTTTATTTTTTTTATGGACTCTGTCCATTCACAAATCTATTATTACTGTTCATCTCTTCCTCTTAGCCTTTGTTCTTAAAAATAATCTTCTTTAACCACACCCCGGATTTGGTTATTCACAGTTCTTTTCTTCAGAACAATTAACCTGACAATTTCCTAGGAATTTACAGGTTAATCCATCGATATTTTTAAGAAGCCAAGAGACTAACCATATACTAAGTAATATAGATTCATGATATTTATGAACTTACAAGAAAATAATTACACATGATTTACATTAAACACACATAATTTACATATATGGGAAGTTTACTAAAAACTTAAATATATTTCTCCAGCTCTTAGACAAAACCCAGAAAAAATTCCACAGTATAATATCCAAAAAGACACAAATAAAATTATATTTTGTGACCATTGCTCATCCATGACTGAAGCGTTCAAGAGGCTAAATTTGAGAAATGAAGCCTTAATGGAAGAAAATGCCAAGCTCAGGGAAAGACTCAGCAAATTGGAAAGCAAAGGTAAGAATATACAAACTCAGACGGATACACAGGGTTCTCCATCCCAAACAAAAATGGATGAGATGGGTGTGCATTCCCCACTGAATGCTAAGAAATCCACTGTATCGGATAATGATACAGCTAGTCCGGTTCAAACGGTGGCCGGTAAAGACTCCTCAAACCAAAAAAAAAAAAAAAAGGGAAGTTAAACTAGAAACTAAAATGATAACTACATAACAGAGCAATAGAGTGAAGGAGTACTGAGTAGGACTACACAACATTAAGAAAAAACCACAAATATTTTTTAAATCACTCTTTTTATTGGAAAAATCCTTATTATTGAAATATCGTCTTATTTTGGTATCAGAGCCTTAGATCTAAAAGACCTTATATGAGAAAAGATTATTTTTCTAGAAAAACATCTGCTATAAATAGAAATCTGTTTTATAATAGACAACTTTTAAAAGATACAAAAAATTATAAGAAAGTTTTAGAAAATCATTTATATAAATTAGGATCAAGACTATCCTTAAGTTATACATATAAAAATTCGGGAAAAATACTTAAAGAACTTAGAACAACTCTTAAACAAGCCCTTAAACAGACTAGTGAAGAATTAGTACAAATAAATTTAGAAATAAAAGAAGTAACAGAAAGAATAAAGGTACGAAAAAATAGTCCATATTACTATAATCCAAAGAGGGATAATATATGAGAAGACCACTTAAAAATACTAGAGAATATAAAAGAGTTAAAAGAAATTTGTTAAGTTTATATTTAGAATCGAGATAGACTATTAAGAAATTTAAAAACAACTATTTCTATAAGCTCTAAAAAGAATTAACTAATAGATTAGACAATATATTTTTCTTAGCTATAATATTAGAAAAGAAATTAATAATACACCTTAAAACTAGAAATATCCCACTAAAACATACTTTATGAAGTGTATGCCCTGCTTTTGGAGTGTAAGATTTCATAATCATATAAGATATCAACATATAGAAGATAAGAAAAGACTAATAAGAATAAAGAAATCTATAGAAGCTTATATATATATTTACGAAAACGAATTTTTTGTACCACAAAATAAGTATGTTCAAAAGGCTATAGACAACAATGAATATATAAATGGTTTAAAATGGGAAGTACACGGACTTGAAAGAGATATAATATATGTGAATCAAAGAATAAAATATTTTTATGAATGTTATAAAGCAACTACCTTAGGATAAAAAGCAAGATTTAGTAAAAATAGCTTCATCAAAGAATATAGATTATCTAGACTTACAGATCCAAATAGAAAAAAGATTCCAAAGAGTAAAACCAGATAGTACAATTAAGTGTAACTTCGAAACTAAATCATATTTTACATACGTAAGATACTCAATATAATACTTTAATAGATCTTATAATTAATTTTAGTGAAAAATTAAAAGAATCAAATAATAAAATTATAAAGATATTAAGTGAACAAGAGGAAATACAAAATAAACAAAAAGCTGCTTTTAGCAAAATAGAAAATAATCTAGACTACTTAAAAGAACAAGGAGTAGACTTAAATAAAAAGTAAATGAATTAAAAATAAACCTAAAGAAGAAATTAGTAATACACTAATAATAAAAATACAAGAAATAAAAATGTAATTAGAATCAATAAAAGAAATAGTTCTTTCATGATAAATTTAATAGAAGCGAAACAAATAAAGAAGCACAAAATTAATAGAAAAAGAATAACCCTTCCATCGGACTATAAAGATTTTATCCCATCTTCAAAATCGGATCAAGTTATTATACAACAAAATAATATAATAATATCACTTTTATTATCATTAAATAATAAAATAGATAGAAACTACAAAAAAATTTGAAAGTAAGAATATAGATACAAATCGAATAGGAGAACTAATAGAAAAACTAAATAAAATAGAAATTACTCCTCAAAAAGAAAAAATAATTAAAAAGAACAGAAAAATGGACATTTTTCCAACTAGATCAAGAGATAAAAGACCAAAACCTAGTTACACCAGAACAAAATAAGTAATAATTTTATATCAAAAATATTAAATAAAAAAACAAGAGAAGAAAATAATCAACAATTAGGAGAAATAATAGACACAGATAAAGATATACAAATCTTTCAACAAAACCAATTAAAGTTATTGAATCCAAAAGTACTATATAATACAAATTCAAAATCTCAATTATATAGACACTACAGAGAAGAACAACGATCAAGATAGGAAAAATTCAAGATCATTACCATTAGTGAACACTGAATCTATAAAAGAAATACAATACGCTAAAAGATTTAATGCATATAGGACTAGTAGTTATAGGAATTAAAGGATTAACTAGAAAAAATTTGGGAACAAAAGTATTAATTACTATATACGATAATAGATGGTCGATATAAAAAGGCAATTATAGGATTAATGTAGTAGATATGACTAATAATGGAGGAATTTTCTACATAAGTCCAGACTTTATGATGAATTTAAATGAATTTGGAACTAAGATAAGAATAGGAATACAAACTAAAGGATATGAAGAAATGAGTAGTGGAAAAAATCTATTAATATGTGTAGGATTCCTAGGAAAAATGACAGATAATAGTAATACTAGATTTAAACTACAAATAAACGATGTAGTAGAAGTAATGGGGAATAAAGGGATAAAACTAATAAAACCAATAAAAATAGACCCTGAAGAATATGCAGGATTAGAATGAAAATTAGGAGACTTTAAAGAAAAAGAAGCATTAACACCAGATGCTCACCTAATATATACAAATTCTAAAGGAGAACCTTCAATTAGATTCACAGACTACAATTATGAAGCTCAAAAAGACTTTGAAGAAGAAAGTACTATAGAAGAAATGCCTTTAGAAGGAATGAATATGGAAATAACATTAGAAGAAGATTATGCAAGTAGATATAGCTATAGAAAAAGCGAAAGAAATATGCAAAGAAAATAATAATAGACTTTTTACATGTAAAGGATGTAAACTAAAAACCTAAATTTAGAAATGTGACTATATCTCATTTTAAAGTATGTGAACAAAGAAACGATAATAAAGGATATAGATTAGAAAAAGATTTACAAGATAAATTAGAAAAAGCAATAATATAATGACGCAAATACAAGATGATGATAGTGAAATATCCGAATTAGAATCTATACTTAGTCGTAAAGAATTAATGGAAACAAATAGTTCCAAAGAGTCCATTTCAAAGAACAAATGAACAAGGACATACTACAGATAATAGCACAGGAAATATACCACGAAGAAGAGTATATAGACAAGGAGATACTCCAACAATAGAAGTAAAACCTATGGGAAAAAGAATGCCTATAGAAGAACCAATAATACTCCAAGAAGGAGGTAGTAAAGGAAAAATCCTAAATATAGCAGCACATGATCCACAAAGATGGAATTCAGTAATAGACTTATGGAAAGGAATAGTAGTAGCAGATTTTATAAAAAATTATACAGAAACTGATTTATCTGTGTCTATTATTTCTCCTAATTGTTGATTATTTTCTTCTCTTGTTTTTTTATTTAATATTTTTGATATAAAATTATTACTTATTTTGTTCTGGGTGTAACTAGGTTTTGGTCTTTTATCTCTTGATCTAGTTGGAAAAATGTCCATTTTTTCTATTCTTTTTTAATTATTTTTTCTTTTTGAGGAGTAATTTCTATTTTATTTAGTTTTTCTATTAGTTCTCCTATTCCAGTTGTATCTATATTCTTACTTTCAAATTTTTCTTTGTAGTTTCTATCTATCTTATTATTTAATGATAATAAAAGTGATATTATTATATTATTTTGTTGTATAATAACTTGATCTGATTTTGAAGATGGGATAAAATCTTTATAGTCTGATGGAAGGGTTATTCTTTTTTCTATTAATTTTTGTGCTTCTTTATTTGTTTCTGCTTCTATTAAATTTATCATGAAAGAACTATTTCTTTTATTGATTCTAATTCTGTTTTTATTTCTTGTATTTTTATTATTAGTGTATTACTAATTTCTTCTTTAGGTTTATTTTTTAATTCATTTACTTTTTTATTTAAGTCTACTCATTGTTCTTTTAAGTAGTCTAGATTATTTTCTATTTTGCTAAAAAGCAGCTTTTTGTTTATTTTGTATTTCCTCTTGTTCACTTAATATCTTTATAATTTTATTATTTGATTCTTTTAATTTTTCACTAACATTAATTATAAGATCTATTAAAGTATTATATTGAGTATCTTCTCAGATGTAAAATATGATTTCCGTTCCTAGTTACACTTAATTGTACTATCTCGTTTCACTCTTTGGAATCTTTTTCTATTTGGATCTGTAAGTCTAGATAATCTATATTCTTTGATGAAGCTATTTTTACTAAGTAATCGCTTTTATCCTAAGGTAGTTGCTTTATAACATTCATAAAAATATTTTATTCTTTGATTCACATATATTATATCTCTTTCAAGTCCGTGTACTTCCCATTTTAAACCATTTATATATTCATTGTTGTCTATAGCCTTTTGAACATACTTATTTTGTGGTACAAAAAATTAGTTTTCGTAAATATATATATAAGCTTCTATAGATTTCTTTATTCTTATTAGTCTTTACTTATCTTCTATATGTTGATATCTTATATGATTATGAAATCCTACACTCCAAAACAGGCATACACTTCATAAAGTATGTTTTAGTGGGATATTTCTAGTTTTAAGGTGTATTATTAATTTCTTTTCTAATATTATAGCTAAGAAAAATATATTGTCTAATCTATTAGTTAATTCTTTTTAGAGCTTATAGAAATAGTTGTTTTTAAATTTCTTAATAGTCTATCTGATTCTAAATATAAACTTAACAAATTTCTTTTAACTCTTTTATATTCTCTAGTATTTTTAAGTGGTCTTCTCATATATTATCCTACTGGATTATAGTAATATGCACTATTTTTTCGCACCTTTATTCTTTCTCACTTCTTTTATTTCTAAATTTATTTGTACTAATTCTTCACTAGTCTGCTTAAGGGCTTGTTTAAGAGTTGTTCTAAGTTCTTTAAGTATTTTTCCTAATTTTTATATGTATAACTTAAGGATAGTCCTGATCCTAATTTATATAAATGATTTTCTAAAACTTTCTTATAATTTTTTGTATCTTTTAAAAGTTGTCTATTATAAAAATGCATTTCTATTTATAGCAGATGTTTTTCTAGAAAAATAATCTTTTCTCATATAAGGTCTTTTAGATCTAAGGCTCTGATACCAAAATAAGACGATATTTCAATAATAAGGATTTTTCCAATAAAAAGAGTGATTTAAAAAATATTTGTGGTTTTTTCTTAATGTTGTGTAGTCCTACTCAGTACTCCTTCACTCTATTGCTCTGTTATGTAGTTATCATTTTAGTTTCTAGTTTAACTTCCCTTTTTTTTTTTTTTTTTTTTTTTTTTTATGGACTCTGTCCATTCACAAATCTATTATTACTGTTCATCTCTTCCTCTTAGCCTTTGTTCTTAAAAATAATCTTCTTTAACCACACCCCGGATTTGGTTATTCACAGTTCTTTTCTTCAGAACAATTAACCTGACAATTTCCTAGGAATTTACAGGTTAATCCATCGATATTTTTAAGAAGCCAAGAGACTAACCATATACTAAGTAATATAGATTCATGATATTTATGAACTTACAAGAAAATAATTACACATGATTTACATTAAACACACATAATTTACATATATGGGAAGTTTACTAAAAACTTAAATATGAAAACTTACATAGCTAGAACGGAGTGAAGTTTCCCTTCGGGAAACCCGAGAACTTCCAAAATAACTTTGAAAACGTGAAAATAAAGCCTAAGAACTTAAAATTCTTTATATATATATTTTTTTTTTTTTTTTTTAATAAAAAGGAGGGTTTTTGGGAGGATTTGAGAATTTATGGATTGCAGATATTTTGTTCTTCTTTTCTTTTCGCTCTCACTTTCTCTTATCTTCTTCTTCCGATAGTGTCCGACTTATTTATAGGCGTCTTCGGACTTCAAATTCCGGATTTCAAATGGAGAAAGGAATCTTATCTCTTCAGCCGGGTGCACATTTGGGCCCCATCGTCACGTGAAGTTATTATCCCTTCTTTTTGCATTATTGTCCTTGGAATCTGATATCTATCTATCTTATCTCTTACCTATCTAAGACGTGTCCCAACAGTTTTTCCACATGCGTGGTAGTGAATAAAGTGGGACTCACATATTTGACTAAAGAGGCATCCCTCTTTTGAATGTATAATAATAAGACAATATGTATATATATATATATATATATATATATATATATATATATATATATATATATATATATATATATATATATTTATGTGTCTAAATTATGCAATGCAATTGAATCAAAACTTGCTCCTGAATCATCATCATTAGGGTCTTGGGCAAATTGCATTGGGTCTTCAAAATTATCTGAATTATTTGAACTTGGGATAGAAATTCGTTTTGGGCTTTGTATTGGGCTTGGGTTTATGTGTTTATCTTTTTCATGTCTTTGTTTGAGTAGTTTTTCTACACCAGGTTATTAGGGATTCTAACTCTTTATTTTTTTGGGCTTTTTTAACTTTTTGTCTGATTGTCTGGTTAAATGAAAGTGGTAATTTTCTTCTTGAAGATGAACCTTCGTCTCTTTCACTTTTTGGCAAAGTGACAGCCATTAACGGGTTTGAGGAGTCTTTACCGGCCACCGTTTTGTAACGACCCGTTTAGTCGTTTTTGAGCAACAGAGTCCATTTCTGGAAAAACTGGCTGGGACAACGGATGGAACGACGGACCGTCGTGGTCCCGACGGCCCGTCGAGGGAGTGTCGTTCCATGACACTTAGAGTTTTGAAATTGGGTACTGAAAAATCGACTCTCTGTAAGTTGTGACGGACCTGCAGGACGTGCCGTCACATCCACGACGAACCGTCGTGAGTCCCGTTGCAAAACACTTCAACTTTTGAGA
The DNA here is from genome assembly GCA_027789145.1 of Solanum arcanum. Lineage (NCBI taxonomy): Eukaryota > Viridiplantae > Streptophyta > Magnoliopsida > Solanales > Solanaceae > Solanum > Solanum arcanum. Next base: position 15,695 of record JAPXVU010000049.1, read on the forward strand.
AATTGATGCAAGAAAACGAGTTTCTGACCGTCATGACGGAGGGGCCAGGACGGACCGTCACAGGGGTGACGGCACGTCACAGCCACCAGAAACCTGGGGAGGACACGACGGCCTGTGTGACGGACCGTCGCACCCACGACGCCCGCCACAGCTGCACAATCCCAGGCGGTTTAGGATTTCTCCCACGTTTTAAGGGTCGTTTTGGACTATTCTTTCCTTAATTATAAAGTTTGAGGGTTATTATTATTAAATCTAATTACTTGGGGGTTAAATTAGGTAACCTTAAGTTAATTAGTGGGTCATTATTACCATCTTTCATTCCTAATTATATAGAATTAGGGTAAAAGAAAGAGGGTTTGAATAAGAAAAAGAAAAGAACATAAAGAGAGACAGATTGAATCGATTGGGAGAGAGAGAGAGTCGAACGAGGAAGAAGAATATCAAAGCTTGGGAAATTGCTTGTTGATTCCAATTCTTCGGTGGAGGTAGGTTATGGTTTATGTTACGATATTCGTAGTGAACTCTTAATAGTGAATATTATGTGTTGATATTATTGTAAACCCTACTATGTGCTTAAGTTGTATGCTTGCATGAATATGAATGTGAAATTGTGATGAATTAACAAAGCATGATGAAGCTATTGAATCCCAAATCTTGAAAGAACCCTAATTCGCTTGATATATTATATAATGAGAATGATGATGCCTTAGTATGAAAGAAGGCTTGATATATTATATAATGAGAATGATGATGCCTTAGTGTAAAAGAAGGCTTGATGAATTAGGATCGGGTGCCACGTTCGTACCAGGATAGAATGAATATGAGGATCGGAGTGTCACGCTCCGACACCAGGATAGAATATGGATCGGGTGCCACGCTCCGGCACTCAGGATAGAATGAATATGAGGATCGGAGTGTCACGCCCGACACCAGGATAGAATATGGATCGGGTGCCACGCTCCGTACCAGGATAGAATGAATATGAGGATCGGAGTGTCACGCCCGACACCAGGATAGAATATGGATCGGGTGCCACGCTCCTACCAGGATAGAATATGGATCGGGTGCCACGCTCCGGTACCAGGATAGAATGAATATGAGGATCGGGTGCCACGCTTCGGTACCAGGATAGAATGAATATGAGGATCGGGTGCCACGTTCCTACCAGGATAGAATGAATATGAGGATCGGGTGCCACGCCCGGTACCAGGATAGAATGAATATGAGGATCGGGTGCCACGCCCTACACCAGGATAGAATGAATATGAGGATCGGGTGCCACGTTCGGTACCAGGATAGAATGAATATGAGGATCGGGTGCCACGCTCCTACCAGGATAGAATGAATATGAGGATCGGAGTGTCACGCTCCGACACCAGGATAGAATATGGATCGGTGCCACGTTCCTACCAGGATAGTATATGAGGATCGGAGTGCCACGTTCCGGCACCAGGATAGAAATAGAGGAGCGGAGTGTCACGTACCGACACAAGAGGAAGAAAGATAATGAATCTTGAAAGATAATGAATATACTCAATCTAATGAACTTAATTCCCAATGAGTATGGTATTGAGGCTTGAGTCCTCATGTGTGAACTCGGTTGTAGTTATTGATGAATTTATGTTGTTATTGCTACATGTTGAGTATTGTAGTTGATTTACATTATTATTGATATATCGTTCCCTATTTTGAGTTGGCCGATGATATCTACTCGCACTTGTGGTTGTAATCGACTCCCCTACTTTTATGTTTTTCTTCTTTGTTATTTGTGTAATGCAAAGAAACGTTCCGTCAACTTCAACTCAACAAGAGATCTAGCCGCCTTCACTTCATCGGAAATTCAGGGTGAGCTAATGCGTCTAGCTTGGACTGGGTCTTCTTCTTCAAGTCTTGATGCCTTGAACTTCCGGCATGGACTAGCTAGTATTTGTTTTAGCTTCTTAGACATTCCTAGTTTAGTAATTTGAGATAGATGTTCTTGTGATGATGACTTCCAGATTTTGGGGATATTAATAATAGTTTTGAATTGTTTTATTAATGAGTTAAGTCTTCCGCATTATTTTCTGTTGTTATATATTGAAATGTTAAGGGTTAAATTGGTTGGTTCGCTCACATAGGAGGGTAGATGTGGGTGCCAGTCGCGGTCCGGATTTGGGTCGTGACACGTTTGAACCGGACTAGCTGTATCATTATCCGATACAGTGGATTTCTTAGCATTCAGTGGGGAATGCACACCCATCTCATCCATTTTTGTTTGGGATGGAGAACCCTGTATATCCGTCTGAGTTTGTATATTCTTACCTTTGCTTTCCAATTTGCTGAGTCTTTCCCTGAGCTTGGCATTTTCTTCCATTAAGGCTTCATTTCTCAAATTTAGCCTCTTGAACGCTTCAGTCATGGATGAGCAATGGTCACAAAATATAATTTTATTTGTGTCTTTTTGGATATTATACTGTGGAATTTTTTCTGGGTTTTGTCTAAGAGTGGAGAAATATAATAGTTTGGTCCTAATGTTCCTCTAGCATAGTCTAAAGCTTCAGAAATCATTAAAACCTTTAAAAAGTGGTTTACGAAAGTCTTTGATTGAATCTAAAACTTCTATCCATGTTTGAAACACTCCATTTGTCTTACCATGAATTACTACATAATATTTAAATTTATTTTCTGTATTTCTATTAGTAAAATAGTATCCTAGAGCATTTAAAACAAAGCAATTATATATTTAGTGTCTTTTTATTATGTGCTATCCATATGTTGTCTATAAGGCATGTCTGTTGTTTATCTAATTGGCAATTAGGTAAATGTCTAAATGTTAAATTTGACGGTTCAGATGCAATTAAGCTTTGTATTCCAAAATGTATTCTATCTATCCCGACATCGTCAATTTTATCTAATGACTTAAAATTTAGATTAGCTAATACAGTCTGCTTGTAAGAGTCTGCCAAACCTGAGGTTGAAGGTTGAACCCTTTTACCTTTGTCTGGTAGTAGAGGTCTCATTCTGTAAAAATTAAGTTTTAATTAGTAGTCTACTTAATTGATCTGCAATATTATTATCATTCCCTTTAATGTGCTCAAAAACTACAGTATTAGGAAAAAATTCAGTATCATTACCATTAGTGAACACTGAATCTATAAAAGAAATACAATACGCTAAAAAAGATTTAATGCATATAGGACTAGTAGTTATAGGAATTAAAGGATTAACTAGAAAAAATTTGGGAACAAAAGTATTAATTACTATATACGATAATAGATGGTCAGATATAAAAAAGGCAATTATAGGATTAACAGAAGTAGATATGACTAATAATGGAGGAATTTTCTACATAAGTCCAGACTTTATAATGAATTTAAATGAATTTGGAACTAAGATAAGAATAGGAATACAAACTAAAGGATATGAAGAAATGAGTAGTGGAAAAAATCTATTAATATGTGTAGGATTCCTAGGAAAAATGACAGATAATAGTAATACTAGATTTAAACTACAAATAAACGATGTAGTAGAAGTAATGGGGAATAAAGGGATAAAACTAATAAAACCAATAAAAATAGACCTCAAGAATATGCAGGATTAGAATGGAAATTAGGAGACTTTAAAGAAAAAGAAGCATTAACACCAGATGCTCACCTAATATATACAAATTCTAAAGGAGAACCTTCAATTAGATTCACAGACTACAATTATGAAGCTCAAAAAGACTTTGAAGAAGAAAGTACTATAGAAGAAATGCCTTTAGAAGGAATGAATATGGAAATAACATTAGAAGAAGATTATGCAGTAGATATAGCTATAGAAAAAGCGAAAGAAATATGCAAAGAAAATAATAATAGACTTTTTACATGTAAAGGATGTAAACTAAAAAACCTAAATTTAGAACAGACTATATCTCATTTTAAAGTATGTGAACAAAGAAACGATAATAAAGGATATAGATTAGAAAAAGATTTACAAGATAAATTAGAAAAAAAGCAATAATATAATGACGCAAATACAAGATGATGATAGTGAAATATCCGAATTAGAATCTATACTTAGTCAGAAAGAATTAATGGAAACAGCTAGTTCCAGTAGTCCATTTCAAAGAACAAATGAACAAGGACATACTACAGATAATAGCACAGGAAATATACCACGAAGAAGAGTATATAGACAAGGAGATACTCCAACAATAGAAGTAAAACCTATGGGAAAAAGAATGCCTATAGAAGAACCAATAATACTCCAAGAAGGAGGTAGTAAAGGAAAAATCCTAAATATAGCAAAGACATGATCCACAAAGATGGAATTCAAGAATAGACTTATGGAAAGGAATAGTAGTAGCAGATTTTATAAAAATTATACAGAACTGATGCAGAGACAATGTACAAATACTTAGAAACGTTCTTAGGAGAATCAACTAAAGCTTTATGGGAAGCTTATAAAGTAGAATTCCCATCTAATTTCAAGATTTAGTATCATTAGGACCAAATCCTTATAACTTTACAAATAAAATACATACATTAATAACAGGAGAAGATCCAAATAGTGGATTATTAGCCTTACAATCTAAATGTCAGAATAAAATTAGAACAATTAAGTATAAGTAATTGGTATTATATAAAGAAATTTTTAAACGATTACTTCTATTATTGTACAATTAGTGGAAATGCTTTTGACCAAGACTTAGGCAAAAAATTATTTAATAAATTACCAGGAGCTTTAGGAAGAGAAATAGAAGAAAGATGGACTAAAAGAGATGGAGTAGCTCAAAATCCTCAAGCAAAATGGTCAATAGGACATAGAATACAACATATAATGGAAATACTACAAGAAAAATGTACTAATCTACAAATACAAAAGCAACTAAAACAGAATGAAATGAATTTCATAAGATATAATATATACAACTCAAAGTTATGATAAAGACCAATACAAAAAGAAAAGATATAAAAATACCATCCACAAAATAATAAGAGATATAATAGGAAAGGATATTTTCTTACAAAATCCTCAGAACGAAAACCATATCTAAATAGAGATAGACATGTTAGAAAATATAGAACAGATAGAAATTATAAAAATAAGCTAGAATGTTTTACATGCGGAAGTATAGAACATTTAGCAAATACTTGTCCTAAAAGATATAATGCTAAAACCAGAAATGCACAACTAGTAGAAGAATTTAATGAAGCATTATTAAATGTAGATGAATATATGTCGACAATGAAAGTATTTACTCTATAGTAAGTATTGATATAGATGAAAATAACAAAGAAGAAGATTCTTCTAATTCAGAAGGAGAAGAATTAATTAACGAAATAGGAATGGAAGACTTGAATATAGATAATCTAAAGATAAATTTTATGAATATAGTAGAATGTGAACATAATTTTGAAAAAGATACTGGATTAGATAGTAATCCATGTAACTGGTGTAAATGGTACCCAAGCAAACATAAAAGAGCTAAATGCAATAAATGTTTCATAGAAGGATGTATAAATTGCATAGAAACCCAATTAGGAATAATAACTCATAAAGGAAAAGAAAGATACACAGAAGAACCTCTAGTAAATTTAAAAGTGCTAGTATTAGAAGCAAAAATGAAAGAATTAGAAGAAAGAATAGTAAGGCTAGAAAAAGGGAAAAATATACAACAAGAACAACCAGAAGATAATCAAGAATTAATGAATGAAGAATCTAACACTTTAATATGTAATGAAGATAAAAATATAAATACTATTAAAATATTAGCAAAACTTAATATTGGAAAATATGAAATAGAGACTTTAGCATTAATAGATTCAGGATGCACTAAAAGTATTCTAAATAAAAAGATTGTACCCATAGAATTAATAAAAACTTTAGAAAAACCACTTATGACTATGCAAATGGATGGAACACATAATATATATAGACATTATATAGATAAAGCTCAAATAAGTTTCTTAAATACTTGTTCTAATTTTATAAACCCACTTATAAAATGGATAAAATATGGGTAAGAGATCTAGACATAAGGGTAGATTTTGTGTTAGGACTAGATTTCATATTACATAACAAAGGAGGAACTTTAATAACTAGAGACGGAATACTTTTTATGAAAAATATTACTCATACTTGATTTAACCAATAAAATTGAAACTAAACTAAGATACAAAGAAAAATGTTAAACAACTGTGAAAATAATATACAACGTATTAAAAAAGAAGGCAAAACATTACATGAAAATACATTAGAAATACATGAAGAAGATGAAATAGTTAATAAAAACTATGTTTTAATAGAAATGGAGACAGAATTACACAAGTTTAAAACAGGAATTCAGCAGATAGGACAAATAAAAATCAAAAGACCTTGATAATATAGTAAAAATATTAGACCAAATAGAAATAATAGGAGAAAAACCCTTAAAACATTGGGAAAATAATCATATAGTATGTAAATTAGATATCATAAACCCAGAATACATAATAAAAACAGCCTCTATAGAAGCCACAAATCAAGATCAAGAAGACTTCAAAATACAAATTAAAGAACTATTAGAATTAGGAGTAATAAGAAGATCAACTTCAAAGCATAGATCAAAGACATTTATGGTACGTAAATCATAATGAAATAATTAGAGGAAAGGCCAGAATGGTCATAAATTATAAGAGATTAAATGATAATACTAGAACAGATGGATATAAATTACCGGATAAAACAGAGTTAATAAATAGAATTCAAGGAAAAACAATTTTTAGTAAATTTGATTGTAAGTCGATATCTTGGCAAATAAAAATGCATCCAGATAGCATAGAATGGACAAGATTTACTTGCCCTCAAGGACACTTTGAATGGCTAGTTATGCCATTTGGATTAAAACAAGCACCTCCAATATTTCAAAGAAAAATGGATAAAATATTTGGAGAATACAAAAGATTTGTTTTAGTATATGTAGATGATATTCTAGTATTTAGCAAAGATATAAAAGAACACTTAGGACATTTACAAAGCAGTTTTTAGACTATTTGTTAATAATGGAATAATAATTAGTAAAAAGAAAATGGAATTATGTAAAAATTATATAAATTTTTAGGAATTATTTTAGGAGAAGGAAAAGTTAAATTACAACCTCATATAGCTAAAAAGGCACTAGATATGCCAGATAAATTAGATAATTTAAAAATCTACAAAAATTTCTAGGTATAGTTAATTATGCAAGACCTTTTATAAAAGATTTAGGAAAAATAGCAGGACCATTATATTCTAAGACAGAAATAAAGGACAGAGAAATTTTAATATAGAAGACATAAAATTAGTACAAGAAATAAAGGAAAGAATAAAAACATTCTGATTTAAATATGCCACTAGAAAGCAGATTATTTAATAATAGAAACAGATGGAAGTTTTGAGGGATGGGGTGCAGATTAAAATCGAAACCGCATAAATATAGTATTAAACAAGAAGAAAAGATATGTGCCTATCAAAGTGGAAAATTTAAAGAAAAGGGCAATAAGGCCAAGATAGATGTTGAAATTTTAGTCAGTAATATATGGTTTAGACAGTTTTAGAATTTATATTTTAAATAAACCAGAAATATTAGTAAGAACAGATTGTGAAGCAATAGTAAAGTTTTATCAAAAAATTAATAATAAAACTAGCAGTAGAAGAAGATGGTTAAATTTTTTAGATACCATATCTATTTACAATTCTGTAGTTTTTGAGCACATTAAAGGGAATGATAATAATATTGCAGATCAATTAAGTAGACTACTAATTAAAACTTAATTTTTACAGAATGAGACCTCTACTACCAGACAAAGGTAAAAGGGTTCAACCTTCATGTCACGACCCAAATCCGGGCCGCGACTGGCACCCACATTTACCCTCCTATGTGAGCGAACCAACCAATTTAACCCTTATCATTTCAATATATAACAACAGAAAGTAATGCGGAAGACTTAAACTCATTAATAAAACAATTCAAAACTATTATTATTATCCCCAAAATCTGGAAGTCATCATCACAAGAACATCTATCTCAAATTGCTAAACTAAAACTGTCTAAGAAGCTAAAACAACTACTAGCTAGTCCATGCCGGAAGTTCAAGGCATCAAGACTTGAAGAAGAAGACCCAGTCCAAGCTAGACGCATTAGCTCACCCCGAATTTCGAAGGTAGTGAAGGCGGCTAGATCTCTTGTTGAGTTGAAGTTGACGGATCGTTTCTTTGCATTACACAAATAACAAAGAAGAAAAACATAAAAGTAGGGTCAAGACAACCACACGTCTTGAGTAGATATCATCGGCTAACTCAAAATAGGGAACAAAGATATATCAATAATAATGCAAATCAACTACAATACTCAACATGTAGCAATAACAACATGAGTTCATCAATAATTACAACCGAAGTTCACACATGAGGACTCAAGCCTCAATACCATACTCATTTGGGAATTAAGTTCATTAGATTGAGTATATTCATTATCTTTCAAGATTCATTATCTTTCTTCCTCTTGTGTCGGTACGTGACACTCCGCTCCTCTATTTCTATCCTGGTGCCGGAACGTGGCACTCCGATCCTCATATACTATCCTGGTACCGAACGTGGCACCCGATCCATATTCTATCCTGGTGTCGGAACGTGACACTCCGATCCTCATATTCATTCTATCCTGGTACCGGAACGTGGCACCCGATCCTCATATTCATTCTATCCTGGTACCGGAACGTGGCACCCGATCCATATTCTATCCTGGTGTCGGAACGTGACACTCCGATCCTCATATTCATTCTATCCTGGTACCGGAACGTGGCACCCGATCCATATTCTATCCTGGTGTCGGAACGTGACACTCCGATCCTCATATTCATTCTATCCTGGTACCGGAACGTGGCACCCGATCCCCTAATTCATCAAGCCTTCTTTTACACTAAGGCATCATCATTCTCATTATATAATATATCAAGCCTTCTTTCATACTAAGGCATCATCATTCTCATTATATAATATATCAAGCGAATTAGGGTTCTTTCAAGATTTGGGATTCAATAGCTTCATCATGCTTTGTTAATTCATCACAATTTCACATTCATATTCATGCAAGCATACAACTTAAGCACATAGTAGGGTTTACAATAATATCAACACATAATATTCACTATTAAGAGTTCACTACGTATATCGTAACATAAACCATAACCTACCTCCACCGAAGAATTGGATCAACAAGCTATCTCCTCAAAATCCTTGCTATCCTCTTCGTTTCCCTCTCTCTCTACTCGTTCTCTTTCTCTTTCTGTCTCTCTTTGTTCTTTCTTATTTTCTTTATTCCAACCCTCTTTCTTTTACCCTAATTCATATATAATTAAGAATAAAAGATGGTAATAATGACCCACTAATTAACTTAAGGTTACCTAATTTAACCCCCAAGTAATTAGATTTATGAATAATAACCCTCAAACTTTATAATTAAGGAAAGAATAGTCCAAAACGACCCTTAAAACGTGGGACGAAATCCTAAACTGCCTGGGATTGTGCAGCCTGTGACGGGCCGTCGTGCGTGCGACGGTCCGTCACACAGGCCGTCGTGTCCTCCCAGATTTCAGGTGGTCTGCGACGGCCCGTCACCCCTGTGGCGGTCCGTCCTGGCCCCACCGTCGTGACGGTCAGAGAGTCGTTTCTTGTACGAAATTCTCAAAAGTTGAAGTGTTTTGCAGCGGGTACTCACGACGGTTCGTCGTGGATGTGACGGTCCGTTCGCCATTTCGTTCACGAAGTTCGGAGTCGATTTTCAGTACTCAATTTCAGAATTCTAAGTGTCGTAGGAACGGAACCTCCTCGACGGGTCGTGCTGTGGACGGTCCGTCGCAGTTGTCCGTGGTTTTGGCCGCTTTTTCCGTAATTTGTTCTGCTGCTCTAAAACGACTAAACAGTCGTTACAATAGATACCAATTTACCCATCGTTCGTCCCGAGCGATCAAAAGAAGAAAACGGTGGCGAAGAGGAGTACCGATCAGAACAGATGTGGGTATTTCTCTTGCATATCCGCCTCCTTCTCCCAAGTAGCCTCTTCAACCGGTCGATTCTTCCATTGGACTTTGATGGATGCAATTTCTCTCGACCTCAACTTGCGAACCTCCCTATCTAATATAGCAACAGGCTCCTCCTCATATGACAAGTTCTCATCGAGTAAAGCCGAATCCCAACGGATGATGTAGTTTCCATCTCCATGGTATCTTTTCAACATGGACACATGAAATACCGGATGTACTCGGACAGCCACTGGGGCAAGGCTAATTCATAAGCCACCTCCCCTACTCGCTTTAGTACCTCAAATGGTCCAATATACCTTAGACTTAGCTTACCTCTTTTGCCAAACCGCATCACCCCTTTCATAGGTGAAACCTTCAACAAGACTCGTTCACCTTCCATGAACTCCAAGTCTCTAACCTTTCGGTCTGCATACTCCTTTTGTCTACTTTGCGCCGCTAGAAGCTTTTCTTGAATGCCCTTCACCTTATCTAACCAATCCCTTAAAAGATCGGTACCCCAAGGTCTAACCTCGAATGCATCAAACCAACCAATGGGAGACCTACATCTCCTCCCATACAATGCTTCGAATGGAGCCATGTCAATGCTTGAGTGATAGCTATTATTGTATGAAAACTCCGCTAAGGGTAAGAAGCTATCCCAATGGCCACCAAACTCTATCACGCATGCGCGAAGCATATCCTCCAACACTTGAATCGTTCGTTCAGACTGACCATCGGTCTGAGGATGGAACGCAGTACTAAGGTCCAACCTAGTACCCACTTCCGCATGCAATGTTTTCCAAAACTTAGAAGTAAACTGCGCACTTATCCGATATAATGGAGAGTGGAACCCCATGCAATCGAACGATTTCGAGATATAGATCTTGGCTAACTTCTGCATTGTAAGTCACCTTGACCGAATAAAATGAGCGGACTTAGTTAACCTATCAACAATCACCCAAATGGAGTCATACTTACCCAATGTCTTTGGAAGACCAACCACGAAGTCCATTGCGATTCTCTCCCACTTCCATTCAGGAATGGGCATTCTCTCAAGTGTTCCTCCGGCCTTTGGTGTTCATACTTTACTTGTTGACAGTTTGGACACTTGGCAATAAAGCCAACAGTATCACGCTTCATTCTCCTCCACCAAAAGTGTTGCTCTAGGTTACGGTGCATCGTGGTCGCTCCCGGATGTCTAGACTACTTTGATCTACGAGCCTCTGTCAGAATAGTGTTGATCAAATCATCAACTCGGGGTACACAAACCCTTCCCTTGATTCTCAAAACACCTTCCTCATCGATTTGTGCTTCCTTAGCCTCTCCTTGCAACACTTTGTCTCGGATTCGCCTTAGTTTCTCATCATCAAACTGTTTTCCCTTAATGTTGTCAAGAAAAGAAGATCTCGACTCCACACTAGCTAATAATCCCCCCTTCTCATTTACTTCTAACCTCATCAAATCGTTAGCCAAAATCTGCACTTCTCTAGCCAATGGGCGCCTAGAAGCTTGCAAATGAGCTAGACTTCCCATGCTTCCCGCCTTTCTACTCAAAGCATCCGCTACAACATTCGCCTTCCCCGGATGATACAAGATAGTGATATCGTAGTCCTTTAGTAGTTCCATCCATCTCCTTTGTCTCAAGTTCAAATCTTTCTGAGTGAAGACATACTGAAGGCTACGATGATCCGTGTAAACCTCACACTTAACCCCATACAAATAGTGTCTCCATTGCTTTAATGCAAACACTACCGCGGCCAATTCCAAATCATGAGTTGGGTAGTTACGTTCATGCACCTTTAATTGCCTTGAAGCATAAGCAATTACACTCTTCTCTTGCATTAGCACTGCACCCAACCCAGAATAGGATGCATCACAATAAACAATGAAGTCCTTACCTTCCACTGGCAAGGTGAGAATGGGTGCGGTAGTCAATAAAGTCTTGAGCTTTTGAAAGCTTTCCTCACACTCATCCGACCATAAAAATGGAACATTTTGCTTAGTCAAGTTCGTCAGTTGGGAAGCAATAGAAGAGAATCCCTTGACAAATCGGCGGTAGTAACTAGCTAACCCAACAAAGCTCCTTATTTCTGACACATTAGTGGGTCTTACCCAATTCTTCACTGTCTCAATCTTAGATGGATCTACCATCACTCCATCCTTAGAAACTACGTGCCCCAAGAAGGACACTGCATCTAGCCAAAATTCACACTTAGAGAATTTGGCATAGAGCTTTTTCTCCCTCAACGTCTCCAATACCATTCTCAAATGCTCTTCATGTTCCTTCTTGCTCTTTGAGTATACCAATATATCATCAATAAATACGATCACGAAGAGGTCCAAATATGGCTTAAAAATCCCGTTCATCAAGCTCATGAACGCAGCAGGGGCATTCGTAAGACCAAAAGACATCACTACAAATTCGTAATGCCCATACCTCGTTCGAAAAGCGGTCTTTGGCACATCCGTTGCTCGTATTTTCAATTGATGATAACCGGATCTCAAGTCAATCTTAGAAAAGATACAAGCACCTTGTAACTGATCGAACAAGTCATCAATGCGAGGAAGAGGATACTTGTTCTTTATGGTTACCTTGTTTAGTTGTCTGTAGTCTATGCACATCCGAAAACTCCCATCCTTCTTCTTCACAAACAAAACCGGAGCACCCCAAGGGGATGCACTTGGTCTAATGAAGCCTTTGTTCAATAACTCTTGAAGTTGTGCCTTTAACTCTCTTAACTCCGCGGGAGCCATTCTATAAGGGGGTATAGAAATGGGGCGTGTGCCCGGTTCAAGGTCGATGCAGAAGTCAATATCCCTATCTGGTGGCATACCAGGAAGATCTGCGGGGAACACATCCAAAAACTCACGGACTACCGAAACCGACTCAATTGAGGGTACTTGGATAGTGTCATCCCTAAGATGTGCTAAGAAAGCTAAACAACCCTTACTAACCATCTTCTGAGCACCAAGAAAGGAGATAATACGCACCGGATTGGAAGTGTAGTCGCCCTCCCACACTAACGGATCTGCCCCAGGCTTGGCTAACGTCACCGTTTTAGCGTTACAATCCAAAATTGCAAAATTCGGAGAGAGCCAAGTCATACCCAGAATTACATCAAAATCACCCATTTCTAAGATAACCAAATCTACGTAAGTGTTGCTCCCCACAAAATTCACCAAACAAGACCTATATACCCTTTCAACTACCACAGACTCGCCCACCGGAGTAGAAACACGAATAGGCATATCAAGTAATTCACAATGTAGATTTAGACCATTAGCAAATGAGGAAGATACATAAGAAAACGTGGATCCAGGATCAAACAATACGAAAGCCATGCAATCACAAATCAAAAGTTTACCTGTGATGACAGCATCAGACGCCTCCGCTTCAGATCTCCCAGGGAAAGCGTAACAATGGGCCCCATTACTCGTCTGTCCGTTGCCCCTACCATGTTGCGTAGTAGTGGCTCCAGTTTGCCCATCTCCTCGGCCGGTTTGGTGGCCACCATTACCTCGACCACCACGCCCTCCGTAAAAACGGCCTCTACCATGACCACCTCTACCTCTAGCTATTGGGGTTACGTAACTCCTGGTTTGGACAATACCTCTTAATGTGTCCAACCTCCCCACATCCATAACACTCTCGAGGTTCATGCATAGGTCTCTGAGTAGTGTTGACCGCTCGAGGTGGACCCCAACTACATGCAGAGTGAAGTCTGGATTGGTCGACTTGAGTAACCTCCGGAGCTCTGTCCTCTAGTATTCGAACTATTAAACTCTTCTCCCTTTCGAAACCTTTTTGATGACGAAGTTGTCGTGAAGTCATCTGGCTTCACTCCTTCCACTTATATCACAAAGTCTACCACCTCTTGGAAGGATTTTGCCGCTGCCGCTACCGTAAGGCGAAATCCGCAACTCGATCTCAACCCCTTTACAAAACGGCGGATCCGTTCTTGTGGACTGAAACAGAGTTGAGTGGCATACCTTGATAAAGCACGAAACTTAGCCTCATATGCGTTAACCGTCATCCTACCATGCTCGAGACTCAAGAACTCATCCCTTTTTCTATCTCTCAAAGTCCTTGGGATATACTTCTCCATAAACAGGGTAGAGAAGGATGCCCAAGTCATGGGTGTGGCCTCTGTCGGTTGACACTCGACATGTGATCGCCACCACATTTTGGCGTTCCCTTGAAACTGATAGCTCACGAACTCGACACCAAACCTCTCTACTATACCCATCTTGTGTAGTAGCTCATGACAATCAACCGTAAAATCGTAGGCATCCTCGATTCTGCACTTTAAAGACTGGAGGTTTCAATTTCAAGAACTTACTGAAAAGTTCATGTTGATCGTTTGTCATAATAGGCCCAGTAGTCAGACGTGGAAATGTGCCCATTCCCAATGGTGCATCCATGCGGGGAGCCATAGTAGCCGCATGTCGTACCTCTCAAACCGAGGTGTTGGTTCAAACCCCTGGAGGTGCTCGACCGCGGATCGGATAACCCGCTAAGATAAGCGAGAACCCGATTGATCATCTCCTGGGGTAGGTTGAGGTGGCATTTCCTCATTCGCACTTGCTCATTCACCCCATCCTCCCCTTCTCTTATCACCTCTTCATCGGTGGAGGAGTCACCGCCTAGTATCGGATGGGCTAGGTGCTCGTCCTCTTCCTCTAGAGGACGCCCTCCCACGACCTCTACCACGGCCTCTTGCCGTTGTTCTCCCTCGAGCCACGCCCCGGTGGCTGGCTCAGACGCACCTGTCTGCCGGTCTTTGGTGTTGGTGTTGGCGTAGTCGTTGCTCTAGTTCTAACCATCTGCGAAAGAGAGTGAAGATGGTCGATACCACCAGACGCCTAGATACCAATTGGACTCAAGTAGTAGCACGAAAGAAAGAATGAAAGAGTGGAATTTTCCTAAAGTCTTATAGCCTCTCAAGGAAAAGTAAAGGCGTCCCCTACCGTTCCTTAAGACTCTACTAGACCTGTTCTTGTGTGATGAGACCAACGAACCTAATGCTCGATACCAAGTTTGTCACGACCCAAATCCGGCCGCGACTGCACCCACATTTACCCTCCTATGTGAGCGAACCAACCAATTTAACCCTTATCATTTCAATATATAACAACAGTAAAGTAATGCGGAAGACTTAAACTCATTAATAAAACAATTCAAAACTATTATTATTATCCCCAAAATCTGGAAGTCATCATCACAAGAACATCTATCTCAAATTGCTAAACTAAAAGCTGTCTAAGAAGCTAAAACAACTACTAGCTAGTCCATGCCGGAAGTTCAAGGCATCAAGACTTGAAGAAGAAGACCAGTCAAGCTAGACGCATTAGCTCACCCCGAATTTCGAAGGTAGTGAAGACTGCTAGATCTAATGTTGAGTTGAAGTTGACGGATCGTTTCGTGCATTACACAAATAACAAAGAAGAAAAACATAAAAGTACGGGGACAGTACAACCACACGTACTGAGTAGATATCATCGGCTAACTCAAAATAGGGAACAGTATATATCAATAATAATGCAAATCAACTACAATACTCAACATGTAGCAATAACAACATGAGTTCATCAATAATTACAATCGAGTTCACACATGAGGACTCAAGCCTCAATACCATACTCATTTGGGAATTAAGTTCATTAGATTGAGTATATTCATTATCTTTCAAGATTCATTATCTTTCTTCCTCTTGTGTCGGTACGTGACACTCCGCTCCTCTATTTCTATCCTGGTGCCGGAACGTGGCACTCCGATCCTCATATACTATCCTGGTACCGGAGTGTGGCACCCGATCCATATTCTATCCTGGTGTCGGGACGTGACACTCCGATCCTCATATTCATTCTATCCTGGTACCGGACCGTGGCACCCGATCCTCATATTCATTCTATCCTGGTACCAGAACGTGGCACCCGATCCATATTCTATCCTGGTGTCGGAACGTGACACTCCGATCCTCATATTCATTCTATCCTGGTACCGGAACGTGGCACCCGATCCATATTCTATCCTGGTGTCGGAACGTGACACTCCGATCCTCATATTCATTCTATCCTGGTACCTAACGTGGCACCCGATCCCCTAATTCATCAAGCCTTCTTTTACACTAAGGCATCATCATTCTCATTATATAATATATCAAGCCTTCTTTCATACTAAGGCATCATCATTCTCATTATATAATATATCAAGCGAATTAGGGTTCTTTCAAGATTTGGGATTCAATAGCTTCATCATGCTTTGTTAATTCATCACAATTTCACATTCATATTCATGCAAGCATACAACTTAAGCACATAGTAGGGTTTACAATAATATCAACACATAATATTCACTATTAAGAGTTCACTACGAATATCGTAACATAAACCATAACCTACCTCCACCGAAGAATTGGATCAACAAGCTATCTCCTCAAAATCCTTGCTATCCTCTTCGCTTTCTCTCTCTCTACTCGTTCTCTTTCTCTTTCTGTCTCTCTTTGTTCTTTCTTATTTTCTTTATTCCAACCCTCTTTCTTTTACCCTAATTCATATATAATTAAGAATAAAAGATGGTAATAATGACCCACTAATTAACTTAAGGTTACCTAATTTAACGCCCAAGTAATTAGATTTATTAATAATAACCCTCAAACTTTATAATTAAGGAAAGAATAGTCCAAAACGACGCTTAAAACGTGGGGAGAAATCCTAAACCGCCTGGGATTGTGCAGCTGTGGCGGACGTCGTGCGTCGCGACGGTCCGTCACACACAGCCGTCGTGTCCTCCCAGATTTCAGGTGGTCATGCGACGGCCCGTCACCCTGTGGACGGTCCGTCTGCCCTCCGTCATGACGGTCGAGACTCGTTCTTGTACCAAATTCTCAAAAGTTGAAGTGTTTTGCAGCGGGTACTCACGACGGTTCGTCGTGGATGTGACGGTCCGCTCGCCATTTCGCTACGAAGTTCGTGAGAGTCGATTTTCAGTACCCAATTTCAGAATTCTAAGTGTCGTGGAACGGAACCTCCTCGACGGGCCGTCGTGCCTGTGACGGTCCGTCGCAGTGTCCGTGGTTTTGGCCAGTTTTTCCAGAATTTGTTCTGCTGCTCTAAAACGACTAAACAGGTCGTTACACTTCAACCTCAGGTTTGGCAGACTCTTACAAGCAGACTGTATTAGCTAATCTAAATTTTAAGTCATTAGATAAAATTGACGATGTCAGGATAGATAGAATACATTTTGGAATACAAAGCTTAATTGCATACGAACCGTCAAATTTAACATTTAGACATTTACCTAATTGCCAATTAGATAAACAACAGACATGCCTTATAGACAACATATGGATAGCACATAATAAAAAAGACACTAAATATATAATTGCTGTTTTAAATGCTCTAGGATACTATTTTACTAATAGAAATACAGAAAATAAATTTAAATATTATGTAGTAATTCATGGTAAGACAAATGGAGTGTTTCAAACATGGATAGAAGTTTTAGATTCAATCAAAGACTTTCGTAAACCACTTTTTAAAGGTTTTAATGATTTTACAGAAGCTTTAGACTATGCTAGAGGAACATTAGGACCAAACTATTACAGAATTGTAAATAGATATGGTATCTAAAAAATTTAACCATCTTCTTCTACTGCTAGTTTTATTATTAATTTTTTGATAAAACTTTACTATTGCTTCACAATCTGTTCTTACTAATATTTCTGGTTTATTTAAAATATAAATTCTAAAACTGTCTAAACCATATATTACAGCTAAAATTTCAACATCTATACTGGCCTTATTGCCCTTTTCTTTAAATTTTCCACTTTGATAGGCACATATCTTTTCTTCTTGTTTAATACTATATTAAACAAGCCCTTAAACAGACTAGTGAAGAATTAGTACAAATAAATTTAGAAATAAAAGAAGTAACAGAAAGAATAAAGGTACGAAAAAATAGTCCATATTACTATAATCCAGTAGGATAATATATGAGAAGACCACTTAAAAATACTAGAGAATATAAAAGAGTTAAAAGAAATTTGTTAAGTTTATATTTAGAATCAGATAGACTATTAAGAAATTTAAAAACAACTATTTCTATAAGCTCTAAAAAAGAATTAACTAATAGATTAGACAATATATTTTTCTTAGCTATAATATTAGAAAAGAAATTAATAATACACCTTAAAACTAGAAATATCCCACTAAAACATACTTTATGAAGTGTATGCCCTGCTTTTTGGAGTGTAAGATTTCATAATCATATAAGATATCAACATATAGAAGATAAGAAAAGACTAATAAGAATAAAGAAATCTATAGAAGCTTATATATATATTTACTTAAAACGAATTTTTGTACCACAAAATAAGTATGTTCAAAAGGCTATAGACAACAATGAATATATAAATGGTTTAAAATGGGAAGTACACGGACTTGAAAGAGATATAATATATGTGAATCAAAGAATAAAATATTTTTATGAATGTTATAAAGCAACTACCTTAGGATAAAAACAGACTTAGTAAAAATAGCTTCATCAAAGAATATAGATTATCTAGACTTACAGATCCAAATAGAAAAAGATTCCAAAGAGTAAAACCAGATAGTACAATTAAGTGTAACTTCGGAAACGGAAATCATATTTTACATACAGAAGATACTCAATATAATACTTTAATAGATCTTATAATTAATCTTAGTGAAAAATTAAAAGAATCAAATAATAAAATTATAAAGATATTAAGTGAACAAGAGGAAATACAAAATAAACAAAAAGCGCTTTTAGCAAAATAGAAAATAATCTAGACTACTTAAAAGAACAAGGAGTAGACTTAAATAAAAAAGTAAATGAATTAAAAATAAACCTAAAGAAGAAATTAGTAATACACTAATAATAAAAATACAAGAAATAAAAGCAATTAGAATCAATAAAAGAAATAGTTCTTTCATGATAAATTTAATAGAAGCTAAACAAATAAAGAAGCACAAAAATTAATAGAAAAAGAATAACCCTTCCATCAGACTATAAAGATTTTATCCCATCTTCAAAATCAGATCAAGTTATTATACAATAAAATAATATAATAATATCACTTTTATTATCATTAAATAATAAGATAGATAGAAACTACAAAGAAAAATTTGAAAGTAAGAATATAGATACAACTGGAATAGGAGAACTAATAGAAAAACTAAATAAAATAGAAATTACTCCTCAAAAAGAAAAAATAATTAAAAAAGAACAGAAAAAATGGACATTTTTCCAACTAGATCAAGAGATAAAAGACCAAAACCTAGTTACACCCAGAACAAAATAAGTAATAATTTTATATCAAAAATATTAAATAAAAAAACAAGTGAAGAAAATAATCAACAATTAGGAGAAATAATAGACACAGATAAAGATATACAAATCTTTCAACAAAACCAATTAAAGTTATTGAATCCAAAAGTACTATATAATACAAATTCAAAATCTCAATTATATAGACACTACAGAAAAGAACAACTATCGAAGATTAGGAAAAAATTCAGTATCATTACCATTAGTGAACACTGAATCTATAAAAGAAATACAATACGCTAAAAAAGATTTAATGCATATAGGACTAGTAGTTATAGGAATTAAAGGATTAACTAGAAAAAATTTGGGAACAAAAGTATTAATTACTATATACGATAATAGATGGTCAGATATAAAAAAGGCAATTATAAGATTAACAGAAGTAGATATGACTAATAATGGAGGAATTTTCTACATAAGTCCAGACTTTATGATGAATTTAAATGAATTTGGAACTAAGATAAGAATAGGAATACAAACTAAAGGATATGAAGAAATGAGTAGTGGAAAAAATCTATTAATATGTGTAGGATTCCTAGGAAAAATGACAGATAATAGTAATACTAGATTTAAACTACAAATAAACGATGTAGTAGAAGTAATGGGGAATAAAGTGATAAAACTAATAAAACCAATAAAAATAGACCCTGAAGAATATGCAGGATTAGAATGGAAATTAGGAGACTTTAAAGAAAAAGAAGCATTAACACCAGATGCTCACCTAATATATACAAATTCTAAAGGAGAACCTTCAATTAGATTCACAGACTACAATTATGAAGCTCAAAAAGACTTTGAAGAAGAAAGTACTATAGAAGAAATGCCTTTAGAAGGAATGAATATGGAAATAACATTAGAAGAAGATTATGCAGTAGATATAGCTATAGAAAAAGCGAAAGAAATATGCAAAGAAAATAATAATAGACTTTTTACATGTAAAGGATGTAAACTAAAAAACCTAAATTTAGAACAGACTATATCTCATTTTAAAGTATGTGAACAAAGAAACGATAATAAAGGATATAGATTAGAAAAAGATTTACAAGATAAATTAGAAAAAAGCAATAATATAATGACGCAAATACAAGATGATGATAGTGAAATATCCGAATTAGAATCTATACTTAGTCAGAAAGAATTAATGGAAACAAATAGTTCCAGAGTCCATTTCAAAGAACAAATGAACAAGGACATACTACAGATAATAGCACAGGAAATATACCACGAAGAAGAGTATATAGACAAGGAGATACTCCAACAATAGAAGTAAAACCTATGGGAAAAAGAATGCCTATAGAAGAACCAATAATACTCCAAGAAGGAGGTAGTAAAGGAAAAATCCTAAATATAGCGACACATGATCCACAAAGATGGAATTCAAGAATAGACTTATGGAAAGGAATAGTAGTAGCAGATTTTATAAAAATTATACTGAATCGATGCAGAGACAATGTACAAATACTTAGAAACGTTCTTAGAGAATCAACTAAAGCTTTATGGGAAGCTTATAAAGTAGAATTCCCATCGAATTTCAAGATTTAGTATCATTAGGACCAAATCCTTATAACTTTACAAATAAAATACATACATTAATAACAGGAGAAGATCCAAATAGTGGATTATTAGCCTTACAACGAAATGCTGTAATAAAATTAGAACAATTAAGTATAAGTAATTGGTATTATATAAAGAAATTTTTAAACGATTACTTCTATTATTGTACAATTAGTGGAAATGCTTTTGACCAAGACTTAGGCAAAAAATTATTTAATAAATTACCAGGAGCTTTAGGAAGAGAAATAGAAGAAAGATGGACTAAAAGAGATGGAGTAGCTCAAAATCCTCAAGCAAAATGGTCAATAGGACATAGAATACAACATATAATGGAAATACTACAAGAAAAATGTACTAATCTACAAATACAAAAGCAACTAAAACAGAATGAAATGAATTTCTGTAAAGATATAATATATACAACTCAAAGTTATGATAAAGACCAATACAAAAAGAAAAGATATGAAAAATACCATCCACAAAATAATAAGAGATATAATAGGAAAGGATATTTTCTTAGAAAATCCTCAAAGAAGAAAACCATATCTAAATAGAGATAGACATGTTAGAAAATATAGAAACAGATAGAAATTATAAAAATAAGCTAGAATGTTTTACATGCGGAAGTATAGAACATTTAGCAAATACTTGTCCTAAAAGATATAATGCTAAAACCAGAAATGCACAACTAGTAGAAGAATTTAATGAAGCATTATTAAATGTAGATGAATATATGTCGACAATGAAAGTATTTACTCTATAGTAAGTATTGATATAGATGAAAATAACAAAGAAGAAGATTCTTCTAATTCGAAGGAGAAGAATTAATTAACTAAATAGGAATGGAAGACTTGAATATAGATAATCTAAAGATAAATTTTATGAATATAGTAGAATGTGAACATAATTTGAAAAAGATACTTTGGATTAGATAGTAATCCATGTAATCGTGTAAATGGTACCCAAGCAAACATAAAAGAGCTAAATGCAATAAATGTTTCATAGAAGGATGTATAAATTGCATAGAAACCCAATTAGGAATAATAACTCGAGAAAGGAAAAGAAAGATACACAGTAAGAACCTCTAGTAAATTTAAAAGTGCTAGTATTAGAAGCAAAAATGAAAGAATTAGAAGAAAGAATAGTAAGGCTAGAAAAAGGGAAAAATATACAACAAGAACAACTGAGAAGATAATCAAGAATTAATGAATGAAGAATCTAACACTTTAATATGTAATGAAGATAAAAATATAAATACTATTAAAATATTAGCAAAACTTAATATTGGAAAATATGAAATAGAGCCTTTAGCATTAATAGATTCAGATGCACTAAAAGTATTCTAAATAAAAAGATTGTACCCATAGAATTAATAAAAACTTTAGAAAAACCACTTGCAGCTATGCAAATGGATGGAACACATAATATATATAGACATTATATAGATAAAGCTCAAATAAGTTTCTTAAATACTTGTTCTAATTTTATAAACCCACTTATAAAATGGATAAAATATGGGTAAGAGATCTAGACATAAGGGTAGATTTTGTGTTAGGACTAGATTTCATATTACATAACAAAGGAGGAACTTTAATAACTAGAGACGGAATACTTTTTATGAAAAATATTACTCATACTTGATTTTAACCAATAAAATTGAAACTAAACTAAGATACAAAGAAAAATGTTAAACAAGCTGTGAAAATAATATACAATGTATTAAAAAGAAGGCAATACATTATATGAAAATACATTAGAAATAGATGAAGAAGATGAAATAGTTAATAAAAACTATGTTTTAATAGAAATGGAGACAGATTATACAATTTTAAAGCAGAATTCAAAGAATAGGACAAATAAAAATCAAAAAGACCTTGATAATATAGTAAAAATATTAGACCAAATAGAAATAATAGGAGAAAAACCCTTAAAACATTGGGAAAATAATCATATAGTATGTAAATTAGATATCATAAACCCGTAATACATAATAAAAACAGCCTCTATAGAAGCCACAAATCAAGATCAAGAAGACTTCAAAATACAAATTAAAGAACTATTAGAATTAGGAGTAATAAGAAGATCAACTTCAAAGCATAGATCAAAGCATTTATGGTACGAAATCATAATGAAATAAGTAGAGGAAAGGCCGAATGGTCATAAATTATAAGAGATTAAATGATAATACTAGAACAGATGGATATAAATTACGGATAAAACAGAGTTAATAAATAGAATTCAAGGAAAAACAATTTTTAGTAAATTTGATTGTAAGTCGGAATCTTGGCAAATAAAAATGCATCCAGATAGCATAGAATGGACAAGATTTACTTGCCCTGAAGGACACTTTGAATGGCTAGTTATGCCATTTGGATTAAAAAGCAGACCTCCAATATTTCAAAGAAAAATGGATAAAATATTTGAAGAATACAAAAGATTTGTTTTAGTATATGTAGATGATATTCTAGTATTTAGCAAAGATATAAAAGAACACTTAGGACATTTACAAACAGTTTTTAGACTATTTGTTAATAATGGAATAATAATTAGTAAAAAGAAAATGGAATTATGTAAAAATTATATAAATTTTTTAGGAATTATTTTAGGAGAAGAAAAAGTTAAATTACAACCTCATATAGCTAAAAAGGCACTAGATATGCGGATAAATTAGATAATTTAAAAATCTACAAAAATTTCTAGGTATAGTTAATTATGCAAGACCTTTTATAAAAGATTTAGGAAAAATAGCGAGGACCATTATATTCTAAGACAGAAATAAAGGGCGAGAGAAATTTTAATTGTAACGACTGTTTAGTCGTTTTAGAGCAAAGCAGAACAAATTACGGAAAAAGCGGTGAAACCACGGACTGACGACGGACCGTCGCAGCTCGACGGACCGTCGTGGGTGTTCCGTCCCATGGCACTTAGAAATTTGAAATTGGGTACCGAAAATCGACTCTCAGAAATTGTGTGACGGACTGCGGGGCCGGACCGTCACATCCACGACGAACCGTCGTGAGTACCGTTGCAAAACACTTCAACTTTTGAGAAGTTGGTACGAGAAACGAGTTCACGACCGCCATGACGGAGGACAGGGGCGGACCGTCACCATCGTGACGGGCCGTCCGCAGCCACGTGGTCGAGGGAGCTGCGGCGACCTGGGTGACGGACCGTCGCGGGCAGCATGACGGCCCGCGGGTTCTGTGATCCCAGGCGGTTTAGGATTTCTTTCCTCGTTTTAAGGGACGTTTTGGACTATTCTTTCCTTAATTATAAAGTTTGAGGGTTATTATTAATAAATCTAATTACTTGGAGGTTAAATTAGGTAACCTTAAGTTAATTAGTGGGTCATTATTACCATCTTTCATTCCTAATTATATAGAATTAGGGTAAAAGAAAGAGGGTTTGAATAAGAAAAAGAAAAGAAACGAAGAGACAGATTGATCGATTGAGAGAGAGAGAGAGTCGAACGAGGAAGAAGAATATCAAAGCTTGGGAAATTGCTTGTTGCTTCCAATTCTTCGGTGGAGGTAGGTTATGGTTTATGTTACGATATTCGTAGTGAACTCTTAATAGTGAATGTTATGTGTTGATATTATTGTAAACCCTACTATGTGCTTAAGTTGTATGCTTGCATGAATATGAATGTGAAATTGTGATGAATTAACAAAGCATGATGAAGCTATTGAATCCCAAATCTTGAAAGAACCCTAATTCGCTTGATATATTATATAATGAGAATGATGATGCCTTAGTATGAAAGAAGGCTTGATATATTATATAATGAGAATGATGATGCCTTAGTGTAAAAGAAGGCTCGATGAATTAGGGGATCGGGTGCCACGTTCCGGTACCAGGATAGAATGAATATGAGGATCGGAGTGTCACGCCCGACACCAGGATAGAATATGGATCGGGTGCCACGTTCGGTACCAGGATAGAATGAATATGAGGATCGGAGTGTCACGTTCGACACCAGGATAGAATATGGATCGGGTGCCACGCGTTCGGTACCAGGATAGAATGAATATGAGGATCGGGTGCCACGCGTTCGGTACCAGGATAGAATGAATATGAGGATCGGGTGCCACGTTCCGGCACCAGGATAGTATATGAGGATCGGAGTGCCACGTTCCGCACCAGGATAGAAATAGAGGAGCGGAGTGTCACGTACCGACACAAGAGGAAGAAAGATAATGAATCTTGAAAGATAATGAATATACTCAATCTAATGAACTTAATTCCCAAATGAGTATGGTATTGAGGCTTGAGTCCTCATGTGTGAACTCGGTTGTAATCATTGATGAACTCATGTTGTTATTGCTACATGTTGAGTATTGTAGTTGATTTGCATTATTATTGATATATACTGTTCCCTATTTTGAGTTAGCCGATGATATCTACTCAGTGCGTGTGGTTGTACTGACCCCCTACTTTTATGTTTTTCTTCTTTGTTATTTGTGTAATGCAGCAAACGTTCCGTCAACTTCAACTCAACAGTAGATCTAGCCGCCTTCACTTCATCGAAATTCGGGGTGAGCTAGTGCGCCTAGCCTGGAGTGGGTCTTCTTCTTCAAGTCTTGATGCCTTGAACTTCCGGCATGGACTAGCTAGTATTTGTTTTAGCTTCTTAGACATTCCTAGTTTAGTAATTTGAGATAGATGTTCTTGTGATGATGACTTCCAGATTTTGGGGATATTAATAATAGTTTTGAATTGTTTTATTAATGAGTTAAGTCTTCCGCATTATTTTCTGTTGTTATATATTGAAATGTTAAGGGTTAAATTGGTTGGTTCGCTCACATAGGAGGGTAGATGTGGGTGCCAGTCGCGGTCCGGATTTGGGTCGTGACATTAATATAGAAGACATAAAATTAGTACAAGAAATAAAGGAAAGAATAAAAAACATTCCTGATTTAAATATGCCACTAGAAACAGATTATTTAATAATAGAAACAGATGGAAGTTTTGAGGGATGGGGTGCAGTATTAAAATCGAAACCGCATAAATATAGTATTAAACAAGAAGAAAAGATATGTGCTTATCAAAGTGGAAAATTTAAAGAAAAGGGCAATAAGGCCAGTATAGATGTTGAAATTTTAGCTGTAATATATGGTTTAGACAGTTTTAGAATTTATATTTTAAATAAACCAGAAATATTAGTAAGAACAGATTGTGAAGCAATAGTAAAGTTTTATCAAAAATTAATAATAAAACTAGCAGTAGAAGAAGATGGTTAAATTTTTAGATACCATATCTATTTACAATTCTGTAGTTTTTGAGCACATTAAAGGGAATGATAATAATATTGCGAGATCAATTAAGTAGACTACTAATTAAAACTTAATTTTTACAGAATGAGACCTCTACTACTGCACAAAGGTAAAAGGGTTCAACCTTCAACCTCGAGGTTTGGCGGACTCTTACAAGCATTGTATTAGCTAATCTAAATTTTAAGTCATTAGATAAAATTGACGATGTTGCGATAGATACAATACATTTTGGACTACAAAGCTTAATTGCATACGAACCGTCAAATTTAACATTTAGACATTTACCTAATTGCCAATTAGATAAACAACAGACATGCCTTATAGACAACATATGGATAGCACATAATAAAAAGACACTAAATATATAATTGCTGTTTTAAATGCTCTAGGATACTATTTTACTAATAGAAATACAGAAAATAAATTTAAATATTATGTAGTAATTCATGGTAAGACAAATGGAGTGTTTCAAACATGGATAGAAGTTTTAGATTCAATCAAAGACTTTCGTAAACCACTTTTTAAAGGTTTTAATGATTTTACAGAAGCTTTAGACTATGCTAGAGGAACATTAGGACCAAACTATTATATTTCTCCAGCTCTTAGACAAAACCCAGAAAAAATTCCACAGTATAATATCCAAAAAGACACAAATAAAATTATATTTTGTGACCATTGCTCATCCATGACTGAAGCGTTCAAGAGGCTAAATTTGAGAAATGAAGCCTTAATGGAAGAAAATGCCAAGCTCAGGGAAAGACTCAAAGAAATTGGAAAGCAAAGGTAAGAATATACAAACTCAGAGCGGATACGGGTTCTCCATCCCAAACAAAAATGGATGAGATGGGTGTGCATTCCCCATCGAATGCTAAGAAATCCATCAGACGGATAATGATACAAACTAGTCCGGTTCAAACGGTGGCGGTAAAGACTCCTCAAACCCGTTAATGGTCATCACTTTGCCAAAAAGTGAAAGAGACGAAGGTTCATCTTCAAGAAGAAAATTACCACTTTCATTTAACTGCATAATCGGACAAAAAGTTAAAAAGCCCAAAAAATAAAGAGTTAGAATCCCTAATAACCTGCAGGTGTAGAAAAACTACTCAAACAAAGACATGAAAAAGATAAACACATAAACCCAAGCCCAATACAAAGCCCAAAACGAATTTCTATCCCAAGTTCAAATAATTGAGATAATTTTGAAGACCCAATGCAATTTGCCCAAGACCCTAATGATGATGATTCAGAGCAAGTTTTGATTCAATTGCATTGCATAATTTAGACACATAAAAAAAAAATATATATATATATATATATATATATATATATACATATTGTCTTATTATTATACATTCAAAAGAGGATGCCTCTTTAGTCAAATATGTGAGTCCCACTTTACTCACTACCACACATGTGGAAAAAGTGTTGGGACACGTCTTAGATAGGTAAGAGATAAGATAGATAGATATCAGATTCCAAGGACAATAATGCAAAAAGAAGGGATAATAACTTCACGTGACGATGGGGCCCAAATGTGCACCCGGCTGAAGAGATAAGATTCCTTTCTCCATTTGAAATCCGGAATTTGAAGTCCGAAGACGCCTATAAATATCAGACACTATCAGAAGAAGAAGATAAGAGAAAGTGAGAGCGAAAAGAAAAGAAGAACAAAATATCTGCAATCCGCAAATTCTCAAATCCTCCCAAAAACCCTCCTTTTTATAAAAAAAAAAAATATATATATATAAAGAATTTTAAGTTCTTAGGCTTTATTTTCACGTTTTTTCAAAGTTATTTTGGAAGCTCTCCGGGTTTCCCGAAAGGGAAACTTCACTCCGTTCTAGCTATGTAAGTTTTCATATTTAAGTTTTTAGTAAACTTCCCATATATGTAAATTATGTGTGTTTAATGTAAATCATGTGTAATTATTTTCTTGTAAGTTCATAAATATCATGAATCTATATTACTTAGTATATGGTTAGTCTCTTGGCTTCTTAAAAATATCGATGGATTAACTCAGAAATTCCTAGAAATTGTCGGGTTAATTGTTCAAGAAAAGAAGCGTGAATAACCAAATCCGGGGTGTGGTTAAAGAAGATTATTTTTAAGAACAAAGGCTAAGAGGAAGAGATGAACAGTAATAATAGATTTGTGAATGGACAGAGTCCATAAAAAAAAAAAAAAAAAAAAAAAAGGAAGTTAAACTAGAAACTAAAATGATAACTACATATGAGCAATAGAGTGAAGAAGGAGTCTTGAGTAGGACTACACAACATTAAGAAAAAACCACAAATATTTTTTAAATCACTCTTTTTATTGGAAAAATCCTTATTATTGAAATATCGTCTTATTTTGGTATCAGAGCCTTAGATCTAAAAGACCTTATATGAGAAAAGATTATTTTTCTAGAAAAACATCTGCTATAAATAGAAATCTGTTTTATAATAGACAACTTTTAAAAGATACAAAAAATTATAAGAAAGTTTTAGAAAATCATTTATATAAATTAGGATCAAGACTATCCTTAAGTTATACATATAAAAAACCTAAATTTACATGTAAAGGATGTAAACTAAAAAACCTAAATTTAGAACAGACTATATCTCATTTTAAAGTATGTGAACAAAGAAACGATAATAAAGGATATAGATTAGAAAAAGATTTACAAGATAAATTAGAAAAAAGCAATAATATAATGACGCAAATACAAGATGATGATAGTGAAATATCCGAATTAGAATCTATACTTAGTCAGAAAGAATTAATGGAAACAGCTAGTTCCAGTAGTCCATTTCAAAGAACAAATGAACAAGGACATACTACAGATAATAGCACAGGAAATATACCACGAAGAAGAGTATATAGACAAGGAGATACTCCAACAATAGAAGTAAAACCTATGGGAAAAAGAATGCCTATAGAAGAACCAATAATACTCCAAGAAGGAGGTAGTAAAGGAAAAATCCTAAATATAGCAAAGACACGATCCACAAAGATGGAATTCAAGAATAGACTTATGGAAAGGAATAGTAGTAGCGATTTTATAAAAAATTATACAGAATCGATGCAGAGACAATGTACAAATACTTAGAAACGTTCTTAGGAGAATCAACTAAAGCTTTATGGGAAGCTTATAAAGTAGAATTCCCATCGAATTTCAAAGATTTAGTATCATTAGGACCAAATCCTTATAACTTTACAAATAAAATACATACATTAATAACAGGAGAAGATCCAAATAGTGGATTATTAGCCTTACAACGAAATGTCAGAATAAAATTAGAACAATTAAGTATAAGTAATTGGTATTATATAAAGAAATTTTTAAACGATTACTTCTATTATTGTACAATTAGTGGAAATGCTTTTGACCAAGACTTAGGCAAAAAATTATTTAATAAATTACCAGGAGCTTTAGGAAGAGAAATAGAAGAAAGATGGACTAAAAGAGATGGAGTAGCTCAAAATCCTCAAGCAAAATGGTCAATAGGACATAGAATACAACATATAATGGAAATACTACAAGAAAAATGTACTAATCTACAAATACAAAAGCAACTAAAACAGAATGAAATGAATTTCAGTAGATATAATATATACAACTCAAAGTTATGATAAAGACCAATACAAAAAGAAAAGATATAAAAAATACCATCCACAAAATAATAAGAGATATAATAGGAAAGGATATTTTCTTAGAAAATCCTCAAGAAGAAAACCATATCTAAATAGAGATAGACATGTTAGAAAATATAGAAACAGATAGAAATTATAAAAATAAGCTAGAATGTTTTACATGCGGAAGTATAGAACATTTAGCAAATACTTGTCCTAAAAGATATAATGCTAAAACCAGAAATGCACAACTAGTAGAAGAATTTAATGAAGCATTATTAAATGTAGATGAATATATGTCGACAATGAAAGTATTTACTCTATAGTAAGTATTGATATAGATGAAAATAACAAAGAAGAAGATTCTTCTAATTAGGAAGGAGAAGAATTAATTAACTAAATAGGAATGGAAGACTTGAATATAGATAATCTAAAGATAAATTTTATGAATATAGTAGAATGTGAACATAATTTGAAAAAGATCTTTGGATTAGATAGTAATCCATGTAATGGTGTAAATGGTACCCAAGCAAACATAAAAGAGCTAAATGCAATAAATGTTTCATAGAAGGATGTATAAATTGCATAGAAACCCAATTAGGAATAATAACTCGAGAAAGGAAAAGAAAGATACACAGAAGAACCTCTAGTAAATTTAAAAGTGCTAGTATTAGAAGCAAAAATGAAAGAATTAGAAGAAAGAATAGTAAGGCTAGAAAAAGGGAAAAATATACAACAAGAACAACCAGAAGATAATCAAGAATTAATGAATGAAGAATCTAACACTTTAATATGTAATGAAGATAAAAATATAAATACTATTAAAATATTAGCAAAACTTAATATTGGAAAATATGAAATAGAGACTTTAGCATTAATAGATTCAGGGATGCACTAAAAGTATTCTAAATAAAAGATTGTACCCATAGAATTAATAAAAACTTTAGAAAAACCACTTGCATTTATGCAAATGGATGGAACACATAATATATATAGACATTATATAGATAAAGCTCAAATAAGTTTCTTAAATACTTGTTAGAATTTTATAAACCCACTTATAAAATGGATAAAATATGGGTAAGAGATCTAGACATAAGGGTAGATTTTGTGTTAGGACTAGATTTCATATTACATAACAAAGGAGGAACTTTAATAACTAGAGACGGAATACTTTTTATGAAAAATATTACTCATACTTGATTTTAACCAATAAAATTGAAACTAAACTAAGATACAAAGAAAAATGTTGCGACAAGCTGTGAAAATAATATACAATGTATTAAAAAGAAGGCAATACATTATATGAAAATACATTAGAAATAGATGAAGAAGATGAAATAGTTAATAAAAACTATGTTTTAATAGAAATGGAGACAATTATACAATTTTAAAGCAGAATTCAGCAAATAGGACAAATAAAAAATCAAAAGACCTTGATAATATAGTAAAAATATTA
>JAPXVU010000050.1:0-46279 GCA_027789145.1 Solanum arcanum
CAAAAGAAAAAATAATTAAAAAGAACAGAAAAAATGGACATTTTTCCAACTAGATCAAGAGATAAAAGACCAAAACCTAGTTACACCAGAACAAAATAAGTAATAATTTTATATCAAAAATATTAAATAAAAAACAAGAGAAGAAAATAATCAACAATTAGGAGAAATAATAGACACAGATAAAGATATACAAATCTTTCAACAAAACCAATTAAAGTTATTGAATCCAAAAGTACTATATAATACAAATTCAAAATCTCAATTATATAGACACTACAGAGAAGAACAACTATCAAGATAGGAAAAATTCAAGATCATTACCATTAGTGAACACAGAATCTATAAAAGAAATACAATACGCTAAAAAGATTTAATGCATATAGGACTAGTAGTTATAGGAATTAAAGGATTAACTAGAAAAAATTTGGGAACAAAAGTATTAATTACTATATACGATAATAGATGGTCGATATAAAAAGGCAATTATAGGATTAATGTAAGTAGATATGACTAATAATGGAGGAATTTTCTACATAAGTCCAGACTTTATGATGAATTTAAATGAATTTGGAACTAAGATAAGAATAGGAATACAAACTAAAGGATATGAAGAAATGAGTAGTGAAAAAATCTATTAATATGTGTAGGATTCCTAGGAAAAATGACAGATAATAGTAATACTAGATTTAAACTACAAATAAACGATGTAGTAGAAGTAATGGGGAATAAAGGGATAAAACTAATAAAACCAATAAAAATAGACCTGAAGAATATGCAGGATTAGAATGGAAATTAGGAGACTTTAAAGAAAGAAGCATTAACACCAGATGCTCACCTAATATATACAAATTCTAAAGGAGAACCTTCAATTAGATTCACAGACTACAATTATGAAGCTCAAAAGACTTTGAAGAAGAAAGTACTATAGAAGAAATGCCTTTAGAAGGAATGAATATGGAAATAACATTAGAAGAAGATTATGCAAGAGATATAGCTATAGAAAAAGCAAAAGAAATATGCAAAGAAAATAATAATAGACTTTTTACATGTAAAGGATGTAAACTAAAAAACCTAAATTTAGAACAGACTATATCTCATTTTAAAGTATGTGAACAAAGAAACGATAATAAAGGATATAGATTAGAAAAAGATTTACAAGATAAATTAGAAAAAAGCAATAATATAATGACGCAAATACAAGATGATGATAGTGAAATATCCGAATTAGAATCTATACTTAGTCAGAAAGAATTAATGGAAACAACTAGTTCCAGTAGTCCATTTCAAAGAACAAATGCCTTATAGACAACATATGGATAGCACATAATAAAAAAGACACTAAATATATAATTGCTGTTTTAAATGCTCTAGGATACTATTTTACTAATAGAAATACAGAAAATAAATTTAAATATTATGTAGTAATTCATGGTAAGACAAATGGAGTGTTTCAAACATGGATAGAAGTTTTAGATTCAATCAAAGACTTTCGTAAACCACTTTTTAAAGGTTTTAATGATTTTACAGAAGCTTTAGACTATGCTAGAGGAACATTAGGACCAAACTTATTTGTAAAGTTATAAGGATTTGGTCCTAATGATACTAAATACTGAAATTCTGATGGGAATTCTACTTTATAAGCTTCCCATAAAGCTTTAGTTGATTCTCCTAAGAACGTTTCTAAGTATTTGTACATTGTCTCTGCATCAGTTTCTGTATAATTTTTTATAAAATCTGCTACTACTATTCCTTTCCATAAGTCTATTACTGAATTCCATCTTTGTGGATCATGTCTTTGCTATATTTAGGATTTTCCTTTACTACCTCCTTCTTGGAGTATTATTGGTTCTTCTATAGGCATTCTTTTCCCATAGGTTTTACTTCTATTGTTGGAGTATCTCCTTGTCTATATACTCTTCTTCGTGGTATATTTCTGTGCTATTATCTGTAGTATGTCCTTGTTCATTTGTTCTTTGAAATGGACTCTTTGGAACTAAATTTGTTTCCATTAATTCTTTCGACTAAGTATAGATTCTAATTCGGATATTTCACTATCATCATCTTGTATTTGCGTCATTATATTATTGCTTTTTCTAATTTATCTTGTAAATCTTTTTCTAATCTATATCCTTTATTATCGTTTCTTTGTTCACATACTTTAAAATGAGATATAGTCTGTTCTAAATTTAGGTTTTTAGTTTACATCCTTTACATGTAAAAAGTCTATTATTATTTTCTTTGCATATTTCTTTAAGCTTTTCTATAGCTATATCTCTGCATAATCTTCTTCTAATGTTATTTCCATATTCATTCCTTCTAAAGGCATTTCTTCTATAGTACTTTCTTCTTCAAAGTCTTTTTGAGCTTCATAATTGTAGTCTGTGAATCTAATTGAAGGTTCTCCTTTAGAATTTGTATATATTAGGTGAGCATCTGGTGTTAATGCTTCTTTTTCTTTAAAGTCTCCTAATTTCCATTCTAATCCTGCATATTCTTGAGGTCTATTTTTATTGATTTTATTAGTTTTATCCCTTTATTCCCCATTACTTCTACTACATCGTTTATTTGTAGTTTAAATCTAGTATTTCTATTATCTCTTACTTTTCCTAGGCATCCTACACATATTAATAGATTTTTTCCACTACTCATTTCTTCATATCCTTTAGTTTGTATTCCTATTCTTATCTTAGTTCCAAATTCATTTAAATTCATCATAAAGTCTGGACTTATGTAGAAAATTCCTCCATTATTAGTCATATCTACTTACATTAATCCTATAATTGCCTTTTTATATCGACCATCTATTATCGTATATAGTAATTAATACTTTTGTTCCCAAATTTTTTCTAGTTAATCCTTTAATTCCTATAACTACTAGTCCTATATGCATTAAATCTTTTAGCGTATTGTATTTCTTTTATAGATTCAGTGTTCACTAATGGTAATGATCTTGAATTTTTCCTAATCTTGATAGTTGTTCTTCTCTTGTAGTGTCTATATAATTGAGATTTTGAATTTGTATTATATAGTACTTTTGGATTCAATAACTTTAATTGGTTTTGTTGAAAGATTTGTATATCTTTATCTGTGTCTATTATTTCTCCTAATTGTTGATTATTTTCTTCTCTTGTTTTTATTTAATATTTTTGATATAAAATTATTACTTATTTTGTTCGGTGTAACTAGGTTTTGGTCTTTTATCTCTTGATCTAGTTGGAAAAATGTCCATTTTTCTGTTCTTTTTAATTATTTTCTTTTTGAGGAGTAATTTCTATTTTATTTAGTTTTCTATTAGTTCTCCTATTCAGTTGTATCTATATTCTTACTTTCAAATTTTTCTTTGTAGTTTCTATCTATCTTATTATTTAATGATAATAAAAGTGATATTATTATATTATTTTGTTGTATAATAACTTGATCTGATTTTGAAGATGGGATAAAATCTTTAAAGTCGATGGAAGGGTTATTCTTTTTCTATTAATTTTTGTGCTTCTTTATTTGTTTACTTCTATTAAATTTATCATGAAAGAACTATTTCTTTTATTGATTCTAATTACTGTTTTTATTTCTTGTATTTTTATTATTAGTGTATTACTAATTTCTTCTTTAGGTTTATTTTTAATTCATTTACTTTTTATTTAAGTCTACTCCTTGTTCTTTTAAGTAGTCTAGATTATTTTCTATTTTGCTAAGCAGTTTTTGTTTATTTTGTATTTCCTCTTGTTCACTTAATATCTTTATAATTTTATTATTTGATTCTTTTAATTTTCACTAAGATTAATTATAAGATCTATTAAAGTATTATATTGAGTATCTTCTGTATGTAAAATATGATTTCCGTTTCCGAAGTTACACTTAATTGTACTATCTGGTTTTACTCTTTGGAATCTTTTTTCTATTTGGATCTGTAAGTCTAGATAATCTATATTCTTTGATGAAGCTATTTTTACTAAGTACTGTTTTTATCCTAAGGTAGTTGCTTTATAACATTCATAAAAATATTTTATTCTTTGATTCACGTATATTATATCTCTTTCAAGTCCGTGTACTTCCCATTTTAAACCATTTATATATTCATTGTTGTCTATAGCCTTTTGAACATACTTATTTTGTGGTACAAAAAATTCGTTTTCGTAAATATATATATAAGCTTCTATAGAATAAAGAAATCTATAGAAGCTTATATATATATTTACGAAAACGAATTTTTTGTACCACAAAATAAGTATGTTCAAAAGGCTATAGACAACAATGAATATATAAATGGTTTAAAATGGGAAGTACACGGACTTGAAAGAGATATAATATATGTGAATCAAAGAATAAAATATTTTTATGAATGTTATAAAGCAACTACCTTAGGATAAAACAAAGATTTAGTAAAAATAGCTTCATCAAAGAATATAGATTATCTAGACTTACAGATCCAAATAGAAAAGATTCCAAAGAGTAAAACCAGATAGTACAATTAAGTGTAACTTCGAAACTAAATCATATTTTACATACAGGATACTCAATATAATACTTTAATAGATCTTATAATTAATCTTAGTGAAAAATTAAAAGAATCAAATAATAAAATTATAAAGATATTAAGTGAACAAGAGGAAATACAAAATAAACAAAAAGCTGCTTTTAGCAAAATAGAAAATAATCTAGACTACTTAAAAGAACAAGGAGTAGACTTAAATAAAAAGTAAATGAATTAAAAATAAACCTAAAGAAGAAATTAGTAATACACTAATAATAAAAATACAAGAAATAAAAATGTAATTAGAATCAATAAAAGAAATAGTTCTTTCATGATAAATTTAATAGAAGCGAAACAAATAAAGAAGCACAAAATTAATAGAAAAAGAATAACCCTTCCATCGGACTATAAAGATTTTATCCCATCTTCAAAATCAGATCAAGTTATTATACAACAAAATAATATAATAATATCACTTTTATTATCATTAAATAATAAGATAGATAGAAACTACAAAGAAAATTTGAAAGTAAGAATATAGATACAACTGGAATAGGAGAACTAATAGAAAAACTAAATAAAATAGAAATTACTCCTCAAAAAGAAAAATAATTAAAAAGGCAGAAAAAATGGACATTTTTCCAACTAGATCAAGAGATAAAAGACCAAAACCTAGTTACACCCAGAACAAAATAAGTAATAATTTTATATCAAAAATATTAAATAAAAAACAAGAGAAGAAAATAATCAACAATTAGGAGAAATAATAGACACAGATAAAGATATACAAATCTTTCAACAAAACCAATTAAAGTTATTGAATCCAAAAGTACTATATAATACAAATTCAAAATCTCAATTATATAGACACTACAGAGAAGAACAACTATCGATATTAGGAAAAAATTCAAGATCATTACCATTAGTGAACACTGAATCTATAAAAGAAATACAATACGCTAAAAAGATTTAATGCATATAGGACTAGTAGTTATAGGAATTAAAGGATTAACTAGAAAAAATTTGGGAACAAAAGTATTAATTACTATATATACGATAATAGATGGTCGATATAAAAAGGCAATTATAGGATTAATGTAGTAGATATGACTAATAATGGAGGAATTTTCTACATAAGTCCAGACTTTATGATGAATTTAAATGAATTTGGAACTAAGATAAGAATAGGAATACAAACTAAAGGATATGAAGAAATGAGTAGTGGAAAAAATCTATTAATATGTGTAGGATTCCTAGGAAAATGACAGATAATAGTAATACTAGATTTAAACTACAAATAAAGCGATGTAGTAGAAGTAATGGGGAATAAAGGGATAAAACTAATAAAACCAATAAAAATAGACCTGAAGAATATGCAGGATTAGAATGGAAATTAGGAGACTTTAAAGAAAGAAGCATTAACACCAGATGCTCACCTAATATATACAAATTCTAAAGGAGAACCTTCAATTAGATTCACAGACTACAATTATGAAGCTCAAAAAGACTTTGAAGAAGAAAGTACTATAGAAGAAATGCCTTTAGAAGGAATGAATATGGAAATAACATTAGAAGAAGATTATGCAGTAGATATAGCTATAGAAAAAGCGAAAGAAATATGCAAAGAAAATAATAATAGACTTTTTACATGTAAAGGATGTAAACTAAAAAACCTAAATTTAGAACAGACTATATCTCATTTTAAAGTATGTGAACAAAGAAACGATAATAAAGGATATAGATTAGAAAAAGATTTACAAGATAAATTAGAAAAAAGCAATAATATAATGACGCAAATACAAGATGATGATAGTGAAATATCCGAATTAGAATCTATACTTAGTCAGAAAGAATTAATGGAAACAACTAGTTCCAATATCAACCTAATGCTCTGATACCAAGTTTGTCACGACCCAAAACCGATCGCGACTGGCACCCACATCTACCCTCCTATGTGAGCGAACCAACCAATTTAACCCTTAACATT
Source organism: Solanum arcanum (assembly GCA_027789145.1). Classification (NCBI taxonomy): domain Eukaryota; kingdom Viridiplantae; phylum Streptophyta; class Magnoliopsida; order Solanales; family Solanaceae; genus Solanum; species Solanum arcanum. The sequence continues at coordinate 6,459 of JAPXVU010000050.1, forward strand.
TCAATATATAACAACAGAAAATAATGCGGAAGACTTAACTCATTAATAAAACAATTCAAAACTATTATTAATATCCCCAAAATCTGGAAGTCATCATCACAAGAACATCTATCTCAAATTACTAAACTAGGAATGTCTAAGAAGCTAAAACAAATACTAGCTAGTCCATGCCGGAAGTTCAAGGCATCAAGACATGAAGAAGAAGACCAGTCAAGCTAGACGCATTAGCTCACCTGAATTTCCGATGAAGTGAAGGCGGCTAGATCTAATGTTGAGTTGAAGTTGACGGAACGTTTCTTTGCATTACACAAATAAAAAAGAAGAAAAACATAAAAGTACCGGGCCAGCACAACCACACGTACTGAGTAGATATCATCGGCTAACTCAAAATAGGGAACAGTATATATCAATAATAATGCAAATCAACTACAATACTCAACATGTAGCAATAACAACATGAGTTCATCAATGATTACAATCGAGTTCACACATGAGGACTCAAGCCTCAATACCATACTCATTTGGGAATTAAGTTCATTAGATTGAGTATATTCATTATCTTTCAAGATTCATTATCTTTCTTCCTCTTGTGTCGGTACGTGACACTCCGCTCCTCTATTTCTATCCTGGTGCCGGAGCGTGGCACTCCGATCCTCATATACTATCCTGGTACCGGAACGTGGCACCCGATCCATATTCTATCCTCGTGTCGGAGCGGGACACTCCGATCCTCATATTCCTTCTATCCTGGTACCGAACGTGACACCCGATCCTCATATTCATTCTATCCTGGTACCGGAACGTGGCACCCGATCCATATTCTATCCTGGTGTCGGAACGTGACACTCCGATCCTCATATTCATTCTATCCTGGTACCGGAACGTGGCACCCGATCCCCTAATTCATCAAGCCTTCTTTTACACTAAGGCATCATCATTCTCATTATATAATATATCAAGCCTTCTTTCATACTAAGGCATCATCATTCTCATTATATAATATATCAAGCGAATTAGGGTTCTTTCAAGATTTGGGATTCAATAGCTTCATCATGCTTTGTTAATTCATCACAATTTCACATTCATATTCATGCAAGCATACAACTTAAGCACATAGTAGGGTTTACAATAATATCAACACATAATATTCACTATTAAGAGTTCACTACGAATATCGTAACATAAACCATAACCTACCTCCACCGAAGAATTGGAATCAACAAGCAATTTCCCAAGCTTTGATATTCTTCTTCCTCGTTCGACTCTCTCTCTCTCCCAATCGATTCAATCATCTCTCTTTCTGTTCTTTTCTTTTTCTTATTCAAACCCTCTTTCTTTTACCCTAATTCTATATAATTAGGAATGAAAGATGGTAATAATGACCCACTAATTAACTTAAGGTTACCTAATTTAACCCCAAGTAATTAGATTTATTAATAATAACCCTCAATCTTTATAATTAAGGAAAGAATAGTCAAAAGCGACCCTTAAAGCGTGTGGAGAAATCCTAAATCGCCTGGGATTGTGCAGCTGTGGACGGGTCACGCTGCGACGGTCCGTCACACAGCCGTCGTGTCTCCCCAGGACTCAGGTGAGTGCGACGGCGGCGTCACACCTGCGGTCGTCCGCCCGCCCTCCGTCATGACGGTCGAGACTCGTTTCTTGTACCAAATTCTCAAAAGTTGAAGTGTTTTGCAGCGGGTACTCACGACGGTTCGTCGTGGATGTAACGGTCCGTTACGCCATTTCGTTCACGAAGTTGAGAGTCGATTTTCAGTACCCAATTTCAGAATTCTAAGTGTCGTAGAACGGAACCTCCTCGGCAGACGTCGTGCTGTGGCGGTCCGTCGCGAGTTGTCCGTGGTTTTGGCCGCTTTTTCGAATTTGTTCTCACGCTCTAAAGCGACTAAACAGTCGTTACAATAGATACCAATTTACCCATCGTTCGTCTCCCGAGCGATCAAAAGAAGACAAACAATGGCGAAAAGAGTACCTGAATGCGTAAGCGGATGTGGGTATTTTTCTTGCATATCTGCCTCCTTCTCCCAAGTAGCCTCTTCAACCGGTCGATTCTTCCATTGAACTTTGATGGATGCAATTTCTCTCGGCCTCAACTTGCGAACCTCTCTATCTAATATAGCAACCGGGTCCTCTTCATAACTCAAGTTCTCATCCAACAAACCGAATCCCAACGGATGATGTAGTTTCCATCTCCATGGTATCTTTTCAACATGGACACATGGAATACCGGATGTACTCGGACAGCCACGGAGGCAAGGCTAATTCATAAGCCACCTCCCCTACTCGCTTTAGTACCTCAAATGGTCCAATATACCTTGGACTTAGCTTACCTCTTTTGCCAAACCGCATCACCCCTTTCATAGGTGAAACCTTCAACAAGACTTGTTCACCCTCCATGAACTCTAGGTCTCTAACCTTTCGATCTGCATACTCTTTTTGTCTACTTTGCGCCGCCAGAAGCTTTTCTTGAATAGATTTCACTTTCTCCATCGAATCCCTCAACAGATCAGTACCCCAAGGTCTAACCTCGAAAGCATCAAACCAACCAATGGGAGACCTACATCTCCTACCATACAATGCTTCAAATGGAGCCATGTCAATGCTTGAGTGGTAGCTATTATTGTATGAAAACTCCGCTAAGGGTAAGCTATCCCAATGGCCACCAAACTCTATCACACATGCACGAAGCATATCCTCCAACACTTGAATCGTCCTCTCGGGTGACCATCGGTCTGAGGATGGAACGCAGACTAAGGTCCAACCTAGTACCCAATTCCGCATGCAATGTTTTCCAAAACTTAGAAGTAAAGCTGCGTACCTCTATCGATATGATGGATAGTGGAACCCCATGCAATCGAGCGATTTACGAGATATAGATCTTGGCTAACTTCTGCATTGTAAGTCACCTTTACCGGAATGAAATGAGCAGACTTAGTTAACCTATCGACAACCACCCAAATGGAGTCATACTTACCCAATGTCTTTGGAAGACCAACCACAAAGTCCATTGCAATTCTCTCCCACTTCCATTCAGGAATGGGCATTCTCTGAAGTGTTCCTCCGGGCCTTTGGTGTTCATACTTTACTTGTTGACAGTTTGGACATTTAGCAATAAAGTCAACAATATCACGCTTCATTCTACTCCACCAAAAGTGTTGCTTTAAGTCGCGGTACATCTTGGTCGCACCCGGATGTATAGAATACTTTGAACTATGAGCCTCTGTCAGAATAGTGTTGATCAAATCATCAACTCGGGGTACACATACCCTTCCCTTGATTCTCAAAACACCTTCCTCATCGATTTGTGCTTCCTTAGCCTCTCCTCGTAATACTTTATCTTGAATTCGTCTTAGTTTCTCATCATCAAACTGTTTTCCCTTAATCTTGTCAAGAAAAGAAGATCTTGACTCCACACTAGCCAACAATCCTCCCTTCTCATTCACTTCCAACCTCATCAAGTCGTTAGCCAGAGTCTGCACTTCTCTAGCCAATGGGCGTCTAGAAGCTTGCAAATGAGCTAGACTTCCCATGCTTCCCGCCTTTCTACTCAAAGCATCCGCTACAACATTCGCCTTCCCCGGATGATACAAGATAGTGATATCGTAGTCCTTTAGTAACTCCATCCATCTCCTCTGTCTTAAGTTCAAATCTTTCTGAGTAAAGACATACTGAAGGCTACGATGATCCGTGTAAACCTCACACTTAACCCCATATAAATAGTGTCTCCATTGCTTTAATGCAAACACTCTATGCAGCCAATTCCAAATCATGAGTTGGATAGTTACGTTCATGCACCTTTAATTGCCTCAAGCATAAGCAATCACATTTTTCTCTTGCATTAACACCGCACCCAACCCGAATAGGATGCATCACGATAAACAATGAAGTCTTTACCCTCTATTGGCAAGGTGAGAATGGGTGCGGTAGTCAATAAAGTCTTGAGCTTTTGAAAGCTTTCCTCACACTCATCGACCATACAAATGGAACATTCAGCTTAGTCAAGTTAAGTCGATTGGGAAGCAATAGAAGAGAATCCCTTGACAAATCGGCGGTAGTAACTAGCTAACCCCACAAAACTTCTTATTTCGACACATTAGTGGGTCTCACCCAATTCTTCACTGTCTCAATCTTAGATGGATCTACCATCACTCCATCCTTAGAAACTACGTGCCCCAAGAAGGACAATCGCATCTAGCCAAAACTCACACTTAGAGAACTTGGCATAAAGTCATTTCTCCTCAACATTTCCAATACCATTCTCAAATGCTCTTCATGTTCCTTCTTGCTCTTCGAGTATACCAATATATCATCAATAAATACGATCACGAAAGGTCCAAATATGGCTTAAAGATCCCGTTCATCAAGCTCATGAACGCAGCAGGCATTCGTAAGACCAAAAGACATCACTACAAATTCGTAATGCCCATACCTCGCTCAAAAGCGGTCTTTGGCACATCCGTTGCTCGTATTTTCAATTGATGATAACCGGATCTCAAATCAATCTTAGAGAAGACACAAGCACCTTGTAATCGATCGAACAAGTCATCAATGCGAGGAAGAGGATACTTGTTCTTTATGGTTACCTTGTTTAGTTGTCCGTAGTCTATGCACATCCGAAAACTCCCATCCTTCTTCTTCACAAACAAACCGGAGCACCCCAAGGGGATGCACTTGGTCTAATGAAGCCTTTGTTCAATAACTCTTGAAGTTGTGCCTTTAACTCTCTTAACTCCGCGGAGCCATTCTATAAGGGGTATAGAAATGGGGCGAGTGCAGGTTCAAGATCAATGCGAAGTCAATATCCCTATCCGTGGCATACCAGAAGATCTGCAGGAACACATCCAAAACTCACGGACTACCGAAACCGACTCAATCGAAGGTACTTGGGTAGTGTCATCCTTGAGATGGGCCAAGAAAGCTAAACACCCTTTACTAACCATTTTCTTAGCACGAAGAAAGGAGATGATACGCACCGGATTAGAAGTGTAGTCACCCTCCCACACTAACGGATCTGCCCCAGGCTTGGCTAACGTCACCGTTTTAGCATTACAATCCAAAATTGCAAAATTCGGAGAAAGCCAAGTCATACCCAGAATTACATCAAAATCACCCATTTCTAAGATAACCAAATCTACGTAAGTGTTGCTCCCCACAAAATTCACCAAACAAGACCTATACACTTTTTCAACTACCACAGACTCACCCACCGGAGTAGAAACACGAATAGGCATATCAAGTAATTCACAATGTAGATTTAGACCATTAGCAAATGATGAAGATACATATGAAAACGTGGAGCCAGGGTCAAATAATATAGATGCCATGCAATCACAAACCAAAAGATTACCTGTGATAACGGCATCAGACGCCTCCGCTTCAGATCTCCCAGGGAAAGCGTAACAATGGGCCCTATCATTTGTCTGTCCGTTGCCCCTACCATGTTGTGTAGTAGTGGCTCCGTTTTGCCCTTCACCTCTGCCGTTTTGGTGACCACCATTACCTCGGCCACCACGCCCTCGGAATAACGACCTCTACCATTACCACCCCTTCCTCTAGCCAGTGGGGTTCTGTAACTCTGGTTTGGACAATACCTCTTAATGTGTCCAACCTCCCCACATCCATAACACTCTCGAGGTTCATGCATAGGCCTCTCAGAGAAGTGTTGACCGTTCGAGGTGGACCCCAACTACGATGCTGTAGTGAAGATCGTATTGGTCGATTGGAGTGACCTCCGGAGTTACATCCTCTAGAATAAGAACCATTAAACTCACCTCCCCTCTTGAAACCTTTTTGATGTCGGTTGTGGTGAAGTCGTGCAGCTTCACTCCTTCCACTTCTATCACAAAGTCTACCACCTCTTGGAAGGATTTTGCCGTAGCCGCTACACTGTAAGGCTGAAATCCGCAACTCGATCTCAACCCCTTCACAAAATGGCGGATCCGTTCTTGTGGGTGAAAGCGAGTTGAGTGGCATACCTTGATAAAGCACGAAACTTAGCCTCATATGCGTTAACCGTCATTCTACCTTGCTCGAGACTTAAGAACTCATCCCTCTTCCTATCCCTCAAGGTCAGGGATATACTTTTCCATGAACAAACTCGAGAATGATTCCCAAGTCATAGGTGGTGCCTCCGTTGGTTGACACTCAACATGTGAACGCCACCACATTTGGCGTTCCTTGAAACCGATAGCTCACGAACTCGACACCAAACCTCTCTACTATACCCATCTTGTGTAGTAGCTCATGACAATCAACCCAGAAAATCGTAGGCATCCTCGATTACGCACTTTAAAGACTGGAGGTTTCAATTTCAAGAACTTCTTGAAAAGTTCATGTTGATCGTTTGTCATAATAGGCCCGATGGTCGACGTGGAAATGTGCCCATTCCCAATGGTGCATCCATGCGAGAGCCATAGTAGCCGCATGTCGTGTCTCTGAAACCGAGGTGTTGGTGCGAAAACCATCGGAGGTGCACGACCACGATCGGATAATCCGCTAAGATAAGCGAGAACACGATTGATCATCTCTGGGGTAGGTTGAGGTGGCATTTCCTCATTCTCAGCACTTGCTCATTCACCCCATCCTCCCTTCTCTTATCACCTCTTGATCGGTGGAGGAGTCACCGCCCTAGCATCGGATGGGCTAGGTGCTCGTCCTCTTCCTCTAGAGGACGTCCTCCCACGACCTCTCCCACGGCCTCTTGCCGTTGTTCTCCTCGAGCCACGGCCCGGTGGTCGCTCGAACGTTCTTGTCTTGCCGGTGTTGTTGTTGGCGCGGTCGTGGCTCTAGTTCTAACCATCTGCGAAATAGAGTGAAGATGGTCATATACCAATTCGTATCGCCTAGATACCAATTGGACTCAAGTAGTAGCACGAAAGAAAGAATGAAAGAGTGAAATTTTCCTAAAGTCTTGTAGCCTCTCAAGGAAAAGTAAAGGCGTCCCCCTACCGTTCCTTAAGACTCTACTAGACCTGTTCTTGTGTGATGAGACCAACGAACCTAATGCTCTGATACCAAGTTCGTCACGACCCAAAACCGATCGCGACTGGCACCCACATCTACCCTCCTATGTGAGCGAACCAACCAATTTAACCCTTAACATTTCAATATATAACAACAGAAAATAATGCGGAAGACTTAACTCATTAATAAAACAATTCAAAACTATTATTAATATCCCCAAAATCTGGAAGTCAACATCACAAGAACATCTATCTCAAATTACTAAACTAGGAATGTCTAAGAAGCTAAAACAAATACTAGCTAGTCCATGCCGGAAGTTCAAGGCATCAAGACTTGAAGAAGAAGAACCAGTCAAAGCTAGACGCATCAGCTCACCCTGAATTTCCGATGGAGTGAAGACTGCTAGATCTCTTTGTTGAGTTGAAGTTGACGGAACGTTCTTTGCATTACACAAATAACAAAGAAGAAAAACATAAAAGTAGGGGTCAAGTACCACCACGTACTGAGTAGATATCATCGGCTAACTCAAAATAGGGAACAGTATATATCAATAATAATGCAAATCAACTACAATACTCAACATGTAGCAATAACAACATGAGTTCATCAATGATTACAACCGAGTTCACACATGAGGACTCAAGCCTCAATACCATACTCATTTGGGAATTAAGTTCATTAGATTGAGTATATTCATTATCTTTCAAGATTCATTATCTTTCTTCCTCTTGTGTCGGTACGTGACACTCCGCTCCTCTATTTCTATCCTGGTGCCGGGCGTGGCACTCAGATCCTCATATACTATCCTGGTACCGAACGTGGCACCGATCCATATTCTATCCTGGTGTCGGAACGTGACACTCCGATCCTCATATTCATTCTATCCTGGCATCGAACGTGGCACCCGATCCTCATATTCATTCTATCCTGGTACCGGGCGTGGCACCCGATCCATATTCTATCCTGGTGTCGGAACGTGACACTCCGATCCTCATATTCATTCTATCCTGGTAGGAACGTGGCACCCGATCCCCTAATTCATCAAGCCTTCTTTTACACTAAGGCATCATCATTCTCATTATATAATATATCAAGCCTTCTTTCATACTAAGGCATCATCATTCTCATTATATAATATATCAAGCGAATTAGGGTTCTTTCAAGATTTGGGATTCAATAGCTTCATCATGCTTTGTTAATTCATCACAATTTCACATTCATATTCATGCAAGCATACAACTTAAGCACATAGTAGGGTTTACAATAATATCAACACATAATATTCACTATTAAGAGTTCACTACGAATATCGTAACATAAACCATAACCTACCTCCACCGAAGAATTGGAATCAACAAGCAATTTCCCAAGCTTTGATATTCTTCTTCCTCGTTCGACTCTCTCTCTCTCCCAATCGATTCAATCTGTCTCTCTTTCTGTTCTTTTCTTTTTCTTATTCAAACCCTCTTTCTTTTACCCTAATTCTATATAATTAGGAATGAAAGATGGTAATAATGACCCACTAATTAACTTAAGGTTACCTAATTTAACCCCCAAGTAATTAGATTTATTAATAATAACCCTCAATCTTTATAATTAAGGAAAGAATAGTCAAAAACGACCCTTAAAACGTGTGGAGAAATCCTAAACCGCTGGGATTGTGCAGCGGCGGACGGGCCGTCACGCTGCGACGGTCCGTCACACAGCCGTCGTGTCTCCCCGGACTCCAGTGGTGCGGCGGCCCGTCACACACTGCGGACGGTCCGTCCCTGGCCCCTCCGTCATGACGGTCGAGACTCGTTCTTGTACCAAATTCTCAAAAGTTGAAGTGTTTTGCAGCGGGTACTCACGACGGCGGTTCGTCGTGGATGTGACGGTCCGTTACGCCATTTCGTTACGAAGTTCAGAGAGTCGATTTTCAGTACCCAATTTCAGAATTCTAAGTGTCGTGGAACGGAACCTCCTCGACGGGCCGTCGTGCCTGTGACGGTCCGTCGCAGTGTCCGTGGTTTTGGCCAGTTTTTCCAGAATTTGTTCTGCTGCTCTAAAACGACTAAACAGGTCGTTACATTACCTTTGCTTTCCAATTTGCTGAGTCTTTCCCTGAGCTTGGCATTTTCTTCCATTAAGGCTTCATTTCTCAAATTTAGCCTCTTGAACGCTTCAGTCATGGATGAGCAATGGTCACAAAATATAATTTTATTTGTGTCTTTTTGGATATTATCTTTGTGGAATTTTTCTCGGGTTTTGTCTAAGAGCTGGAGAAATATAATAGTTTGGTCCTAATGTTCCTCTAGCATAGTCTAAAGCTTCAGAAATCATTAAAACCTTTAAAAAGTGGTTTACCAAAGTCTTTGATTGAATCTAAAACTTCTATCCATGTTTGAAACACTCCATTTGTCTTACCATGAATTACTACATAATATTTAAATTTATTTTCTGTATTTCTATTAGTAAAATAGTATCCTAGAGCATTTAAAACAGCAATTATATATTTAGTGTCTTTTTTATTATGTGCTATCCATATGTTGTCTATAAGGCATGTCTGTTGTTTATCTAATTGGCAATTAGGTAAATGTCTAAATGTTAAATTTGACGGTTCGTATGCAATTAAGCTTTGTATTCCAAAATGTATTCTATCTATCCTGACATCGTCAATTTTATCTAATGACTTAAAATTTAGATTAGCTAATACAGTCTGCTTGTAAGAGTCTCCACAAACCCGAGGTTGAAGGTTGAACCCTTTTACCTTTGTCTGGTAGTAGAGGTCTCGTCTGTAAAAATTAAGTTTTAATTAGTAGTCTACTTAATTGATCTGCAATATTATTATCATTCCCTTTAATGTGCTCAAAAACTACATTGTAAATAGATATGGTATCTAAAAATTTAACCATCTTCTTCTTGCTAGTTTTATTATTAATTTTTGATAAAACTTTACTATTGCTTCACAATCTGTTCTTACTAATATTTCAGTTTATTTAAAATATAAATTCTAAAACTGTCTAAACCATATATTACACTAAAATTTCAACATCTATACTTGGCCTTATTGCCCTTTTCTTTAAATTTTCCACTTTGATAGGCACATATCTTTTCTTCTTGTTTAATACTATATTTATGCGGTTTCGATTTTAATCTTGCACCCCATCCCTCAAAACTTCCATCTGTTTCTATTATTAAATAATCTGCTTCTAGTGGCATATTTAAATCAGAATGTTTTTATTCTTTCCTTTATTTCTTGTACTAATTTTATGTCTTCTATATTAAAATTTCTCTGTCCTTTATTTCTGTCTTAGAATATAATGGTCCTGCTATTTTTCCTAAATCTTTTATAAAAGGTCTTGCATAATTAACTATACCTAGAAATTTTTGTAGATTTTTAAATTATCTAATTTATCTGGCATATCTAGTGCCTTTTTAGCTATATGAGGTTGTAATTTAACTTTTCCTTCTCCTAAAATAATTCCTAAAAAATTTATATAATTTTTACATAATTCCATTTTCTTTTTACTAATTATTATTCCATTATTAACAAATAGTCTAAAAACTGTTTGTAAATGTCCTAAGTGTTCTTTTATATCTTTGCTAAATACTAGAATATCATCTACATATACTAAAACAAATCTTTTGTATTCTCCAAATATTTTATCCATTTTTCTTTGAAATATTGGAGGTGCTGTTTTTAATCCAAATAAGCTTCTGTAAAATCATTAAAACCTTTAAAAAGTGGTTTACGAAAGTCTTTGATTGAATCTAAAACTTCTATCCATGTTTGAAACACTCCATTTGTCTTACCATGAATTACTACATAATATTTAAATTTATTTTCTGTATTTCTATTAGTAAAATAGTATCCTAGAGCATTTAAAACAGCAATTATATATTTAGTGTCTTTTTTATTATGTGCTATCCATATGTTGTCTATAAGGCATGTCTGTTGTTTATCTAATTGGCAATTAGGTAAATGTCTAAATGTTAAATTTGACGGTTCGTATGCAATTAAGCTTTGTATTCCAAAATGTATTCTATCTATCCTGACATCGTCAATTTTATCTAATGACTTAAAATTTAGATTAGCTAATACAGCCGCTTGTAAGAGTCTCCACAAACCTGAGGTTGAAGGTTGAACCCTTTTACCTTTGTCTGGTAGTAGAGGTCTCATTCTGTAAAAATTAAGTTTTAATTAGTAGTCTACTTAATTGATCTGCAATATTATTATCATTCCCTTTAATGTGCTCAAAAACTACAGAATTGTAAATAGATATGGTATCTAAAAAATTTAACCATCTTCTTCTACTGCTAGTTTTATTATTAATTTTTTGATAAAACTTTACTATTGCTTCACAATCTGTTCTTACTAATATTTCTGGTTTATTTAAAATATAAATTCTAAAACTGTCTAAACCATATATTACAGCTAAAATTTCAACATCTATACTGGCCTTATTGCCCTTTTCTTTAAATTTTCCACTTTGATAGGCACATATCTTTTCTTCTTGTTTAATACTATATTTATGCGGTTTCGATTTTAATACTGCACCCCATCCCTCAAAACTTCCATCTGTTTCTATTATTAAATAATCTGTTTCTAGTGGCATATTTAAATCAGGAATGTTTTTTATTCTTTCCTTTATTTCTTGTACTAATTTTATGTCTTCTATATTAAAATTTCTCTGTCCTTTATTTCCTGTCTTAGAATATAATGGTCCTGCTATTTTTCCTAAATCTTTTATAAAAGGTCTTGCATAATTAACTATACCTAGAAATTTTTGTAGATTTTTTAAATTATCTAATTTATCTGGCATATCTAGTGCCTTTTTAGCTATATGAGGTTGTAATTTAACTTTTGCTTCTCCTAAAATAATTCCTAAAAAATTTATATAATTTTTACATAATTCCATTTTCTTTTTACTATTTATTATTCCATTATTAACAAATAGTCTAAAACTGTTTGTAAATGTCCTAAGTGTTCTTTTATATCTTTGCTAAATACTAGAATATCATCTACATATACTAAAACAAATCTTTTGTATTCTCCAAATATTTTATCCATTTTATAAGTGGGTTTATAAAATTCTGAACAAGTATTTAAGAAACTTATTTGAGCTTTATCTATATAATGTCTATATATATTATGTGTTCCATCCATTTGCATAGTCACAAGTGGTTTTTCTAAAGTTTTTATTAATTCTATGGGTACAATCTTTTTATTTAGAATACTTTTAGTGCATCCTGAATCTATTAATGCTAAAGTCTCTATTTCATATTTTCCAATATTAAGTTTTGCTAATATTTTAATAGTATTTATATTTTTATCTTCATTACATATTAAAGTGTTAGATTCTTCATTCATTAATTCTTGATTATCTTCTCTGTTGTTCTTGTTGTATATTTTTCCTTTTTCTAGCCTTACTATTCTTTCTTCTAATTCTTTCATTTTTGCTTCTAATACTAGCACTTTTAAATTTACTAGAGGTTCTTCTGTGTATCTTTCTTTTCCTTTCTCGAGTTATTATTCCTAATTGGGTTTCTATGCAATTTATACATCCTTCTATGAAACATTTATTGCATTTAGCTCTTTTATGTTTGCTTGGGTACCATTTACACGATTACATGGATTACTATCTAATCCAAAGTATCTTTTTCGAAATTATGTTCACATTCTACTATATTCATAAAATTTATCTTTAGATTATCTATATTCAAGTCTTCCATTCCTATTTCGTTAATTAATTCTTCTCCTTCTGACTTAGAAGAATCTTCTTCTTTGTTATTTTCATCTATATCAATACTTACTATAGAGTAAATACTTTCATTGTCTGACATATATTCATCTACATTTAATAATGCTTCATTAAATTCTTCTACTAGTTGTGCATTTCTGGTTTTAGCATTATATCTTTTAGGACAAGTATTTGCTAAATGTTCTATACTTCCGCATGTAAAACATTCTAGCTTATTTTTATAATTTCTATCTGTTCTATATTTTCTAACATGTCTATCTCTATTTAGATATGGTTTTCTTGCTGAGGATTTTCTAAGAAAATATCCTTTCCTATTATATCTCTTATTATTTTGTGGATGGTATTTTTTATATCTTTTCTTTTTGTATTGGTCTTTATCATAACTTTGAGTTGTATATATTATATCTTTACAGAAATTCATTTCATTCTGTTTTAGTTGCTTTTGTATTTGTAGATTAGTACATTTTTCTTGTAGTATTTCCATTATATGTTGTATTCTATGTCCTATTGACCATTTTGCTTGAGGATTTTGAGCTACTCCATCTCTTTTAGTCCATCTTTCTTCTATTTCTCTTCCTAAAGCTCCTGGTAATTTATTAAATAATTTTTTGCCTAAGTCTTGGTCAAAAGCATTTCCACTAATTGTACAATAATAGAAGTAATCGTTTAAAAATTTCTTTATATAATACCAATTACTTATACTTAATTGTTCTAATTTTATTACAGCATTTCGTTGTAAGGCTAATAATCCACTATTTGGATCTTCTCCTGTTATTAATGTATGTATTTTATTTGTAAAGTTATAAGGATTTGGTCCTAATGATACTAAATACTGAAATTCTGATGGGAATTCTACTTTATAAGCTTCCCATAAAGCTTTAGTTGATTCTCCTAAGAACGTTTCTAAGTATTTGTACATTGTCTCTGCATCAGTTTCTGTATAATTTTTTATAAAATCTGCTACTACTATTCCTTTCCATAAGTCTATTACTGAATTCCATCTTTGTGGATCATGTGCTGCTATATTTAGGATTTTTCCTTTACTACCTCCTTCTTGGAGTATTATTGGTTCTTCTATAGGCATTCTTTTTCCCATAGGTTTTACTTCTATTGTTGGAGTATCTCCTTGTCTATATACTCTTCTTCGTGGTATATTTCCTGTGCTATTATCTGTAGTATGTCCTTGTTCATTTGTTCTTTGAAATGGACTTCTGGAACTAATTTGTTTCCATTAATTCTTTCTCGACTAAGTATAGATTCTAATTCGGATATTTCACTATCATCATCTTGTATTTGCGTCATTATATTATTGCTTTTTTCTAATTTATCTTGTAAATCTTTTTCTAATCTATATCCTTTATTATCGTTTCTTTGTTCACATACTTTAAAATGAGATATAGTCTGTTCTAAATTTAGGTTTTTTAGTGTAACGACCTGTTTAGTCGTTTTAGAGCAGCAGAACAAATTCTGGAAAAACTGGCTGAAACCACGGACCCAACGACGGACCGTCGCAGGCTCGACGGACCGTCGTGGGTGTTCCGTCCCATGGCACTTAGAAATTTGAAATTGGGTACCGAAAATCGACTCTCTGTAAATTGTGACGGACCTGCAGGACGTGCCGTCACATCCACGACGAACCGTCGTGAGTACCCGTTGCAAAACACTTCAACTTTTGAGAATTTGGTACAAGAAACGAGTCTCTGACCGTCAGGACGGAGGGCAGGACGGACCGTCACAGGGGTGACGGGCCGTCACAGCCCACCTGAAACCTGGAGAGGCGCGACGACCGGCGTGACGGACCGTTGCACTCACGACGGCCCGTCACGGGCTGCAAATTCCCGAGCGATTTAGGATTTCTTTCCTCGTTTTAAGGGACGTTTTGGACTATTCTTTCCTTAATTATAAAGTTTGAGGGTTATTATTAATAAATCTAATTACTTGGGGGTTAAATTAGGTAACCTTAAGTTAATTAGTGGGTCATTATTACCATCTTTTATTCTTAATTATATATGAATTAGGGTAAAAGAAAGAGGGTTTGAATAAAGAAAATAAGAAAGAACAAAGAGAGACAGAAAGAGAAAGAGAACGAGTAGAGAGAGAGGGAAACGAAGAGGATAGCAAGGATTTTGAGGAGATAGCTTGTTGATCCAATTCTTCGATGGAGGTAGGTTATGGTTTTTCATGCTATTCATAGTAAACTCTTAATAGCGAATGATATATGTTAGTAGTATTGTAAAACCCTTCTATATGCTTAATTGTATGCTTGCATGAATGATGTTATTATGTAATTATGAATAAATAAGCATGACGAAGCTATTGAATCCCAAATCTGGAAAGAAACTTTAATCTACTTGTTAATGATAAGGCCTTGGTATAAAAGAAGGCTTGATGAATTAAAGTAATGGGATTGATGATGCCTTGGTATAGAGAAGGCTTGATGAACGGATATAATGAGAATTAGTGGATCGGAGTGTCACGTTCCGACACATAGTATTAGTGGGACGGGTGTCACGAACCGACACGTAGAATTAGGGGATCGGAGTGTCACGCATCGACACATATAGATCGGGTGTCACGAACCGACACGTAGATTTAGGGGATCGGGTGTCACGAACCGACACATAGATTTAGGGATCGGGTGTCACGAACCGACACGTAGATTTAGGGGATCGGGTGTCACGAACCGACACGTAGATGTAGGGATCGGGTGTCACGAACCGACACACGTAGATGTAGGGATCGGGTGTCACGAACCGACACGTAGATTTAGGGGATCGGAGTGTCACGCATCGACACAAGAGGATTAATGAATATGAGGGAGCGGAGTGTCACGCATCGACACAAGAGGAATATGAATAATGAATCGTGAAAGATGAGAATATACTCAACATAATGAACTTAATTCCCAAATGAGCATGGTATTGAGGCTTGAGCCCTCATGGATGAACTTAATGGTACTTATTGATGATTATAGTACTTGTTGTTGCTACATGTTGAGTTTTATAGTTGATTTATGATATTAAGCGATATATACTTGTTTTCTATTTTGAGTTGGCCGATGATATCTACTCAAGACTTGTGGTTGTATCGACCCTACTTTATGTTTTCTTCTTTGCTAATTGTGGAATACAAATGAACGTTCCGTCATCTTCAACTCAAGAATGATTCAAGCCAGTCTTACTACACCGGAAATTCGGGGTGAGCTAATACGTCTAGCTTGGATGGATCTTCTTCTTCAAGTCTTGATGCCTTGAATTAGGCATGGACTAGCTTTTATGCATTTTTAGTTCTTGGACATTCTTAGTTTAGTAATTTGAAATAGATGTTCTTGTGATGATGACTTCCAGATTTTGGGGATATTAATAATAGTTTTGAATTGTTTTATTAATGAGTTAAGTCTTCCGCATTACTTATGATGATATTACATTGAAATGTTAAGGTTTAGATTGGTTGGTTCGCTCACATAGGAGGGTAAATGTGGGTGCCAGTCGCGGCCCCGATTTGGGTCGTGACAAACTTGGTATCAGAGCATTAGGTTCGTTGGTCTCATCACACAAGAACAGGTCTAGTAGAGTCTTAAGGAACGGTAGGGGGACGCCTTTACTTGTCCTTGAGAGGCTATAAGACTTTAGGAAAATTCCACTCTTTCATTCCTTCTTTCGTGCTACTACTTGAGTCCAATTGGTATCTAGGCGATACGAATTGGTATCTGACCATCGTCACTCTATTTCGCGGATGGTTAGAACTAGAGCAACGATTGCGCCAACACCAACATCGGTAAGACAAGAAGCGTCTGAGCCAGCCACCGGGTCAGAGCTCGAGGAAGAGTAGCGGCAAGAAGCCGTGGTAGAGGTCGTGGGAGGACGCCCTTCTAGAGGAAGAGGACGAGCACCCAGCCCATCCGATACTAGGGCGGTGACTCCTCCACCGATCAAGAGGTGATAAGAGAAGGGGAGGATGGGGTGAATGAGCAAGTACAGAATGAGGAAATGCCACCTTAACCTACCCCGGAGATGATCAATCAGGTTCTCGCTTATCTTAGCGGGTTATCCGATCACGGTCGAGCACCTCCAGGGTTTTCGCACCAACACCTCCGGTTTGAGGTACGACATGCGGCTACTATGGCTCTCGCATGGATGCACCATTGGGAATGGGCACATTTCCACGTCGACTCATCGGGCCTATTATGACAAACGATCAACATGAACTTTTCAGTAAGTTCTTGAAATTGAAACCTCCAGTCCTTAAGGGTGCAGAATCAGAGGATGCCTACGATTTTCTGGTTGATTGTCATGAGCTACTACACAAGATGGGTATAGTAGAGGGTTTGGTGTCGAAGTTCGTGAGCTATCGCTTCAAGGGAACGCCAAAATGTGGTGGCGTTCACATGTTGAGTGTAAACCAACAGAGGCACCACCTATGACTTGGGAATCATTCTCGAGTTTGTTCATGGAAAAGTATATCCCCCGGACCTTGAGGGATAGGAAGAGGGATGAGTTCTTGAGTCTGTGGTAGTTGAAAAAGTGTATAGGTCTTGTTTGGTGAATTTTGTGGGGAGCAACACTTACGTAGATTTGGTTATCTTAGAAATGGGTGATTTTGATGTAATTCTGGGTATGACTTGGCTTTCTCCGAATTTTGCGATCTTGGATTGTAATGCTAAAACGGTGACGTTAGCCAAGCCTGGGGCAGATCCGTTAGTGTGGGAGGGCGACTACACTTCTAATCCGGTGCGTATCATATCCTTTCTTCGTGCTAAGAAAATGGTTAGTAAAGGGTGTTTAGCTTTCTTGGCACATCTTAAGGATGACACTATCCAAGTACCCTCAATTGAGTCGGTTTCGGTAGTCCGTGAGTTTTTGGATGTGTTCCCCGCAGATCTTCCTGGTATGCCACCAGATAGGGATATTGACTTCTGCATTGATCTTGAACCGGGTACTCGCCCCATTTCTATACCCCCTTATAGAATGGCTCCCGCGGAGTTAAGAGAGTTAAAGGCACAACTTCAAGAGTTATTGAACAAAGGCTTCATTAGACCAAGTGCATCCCCTTGGGGTGCTCCGGTTTTGTTTGTGAAGAAGAAGGATGGGAGTTTTCGGATGTGCATAGACTACAGACAACTAAACAAGGTAACTATAAAGAACAAGTATCCTCTTCCTCGCATTGATGACTTGTTCGATCAGTTACAAGGTGCTTGTGTCTTCTCTAAGATTGACTTGAGATCCGGTTATCATCAATTGAAAATACGGGCGACGGACGTGCCAAAGACTGCTTTTCGAACTAGATATGGGCATTATGAATTCGTAGTGATGTCTTTTGGTCTTACGAATGCCCCATTGCGTTCATGAGCTTGATGAACGGGATCTTTAAGCCATATTTGGACCTTTTCGTGATCGTATTTATTGATGATATATTGGTATACTCAAGAGCAAGAAGGAACATGAAGAGCATTTGAGAATGGTATTGGAAATGTTGAGGAGAAAAAGCTTTACGCCAAATTCTCTAAGTGTGAGTTTTGGCTAGATGCGGTGTCCTTCTTGGGGCACGTAGTTTCTAAGGATGGAGTGATGGTAGATCCATCTAAGATTGAGACAGTGAAGAATTGGGTAAGACCCACTAATGTATCAGAAATAAGGAGCTTTGTTGGGTTAGCTAGTTACTACCGCCGATTCGTCAAGGGATTCTCTTCTATTGCTTCTCAATTGACGAACTTGACTAAGCAGAATGTTCCCTTTGAATGGTCAGATGAATGTGAGGAAAGCTTTCAGAAGCTTAAGACTTTGTTGACTACCGCACCAATTCTTGCTTTGCCAGTAGAGGGTAAAAACTTCATTGTTTATTGTGATGCATCCTATTCTGGGTTGGGTGCAGTACTAATGCAAGAGAAGAGTGTGATTGCTTATGCTTCAAGGCAATTAAAGGTGCATGAACGTAACTATCCGACCCACGATTTGGAATTGGCCGCGGTAGTGTTCGCATTAAAGCAATGGAGACACTATTTATATGGGGTTAAGTGTGAGGTCTACACGGATCATCGTAGCCTTCAGTATGTCTTCACTCAGAAAGATTTGAACTTGAGACAAAGGAGATGGATGGAACTACTAAAGGACTACAATATCACTATCTTGTATCATCCGGGGAAGGCGAATGTTGTAGCGGATGCTTTGAGTAGAAAGGCGGGAAGCATGGGAAGTCTAGCTCATTTGCAAGCTTCTAGGCGCCCATTGGCTAGAGAAGTGCAGATTTTGGCTAACGATTTGACGAGGTTAGAAGTAAATGAGAAGGGAGGATTGTTAGCTAGTGTGGAGTCGAGATCTTCTTTTCTTGACAAGATTAAGGGAAAACAGTTTGATGATGAGAAACTAAGGCGAATCCGAGACAAAGTGTTGCAAGGAGAGGCCAAAGAAGCAACAATCGATGAAGAAGGTGTTTTGAGAATCAAGGGAAGGGTATGTGTACCCCGAGTTGATGATTTGATCAACACTATTCTGACAGAGGCTCATAGTTCAAAGTATTCTATACATCCGGGTGCGACCAAGATGTACCGCGACTTAAAGCAACACTTTTGGTGGAGTAGAATGAAGCGTGATATTGTTGACTTTATTGCTAAATGTCCAAACTGTCAACAAGTAAAGTATGAACACCAAAGGCCCGGAGGAACACTTCAGAGAATGCCCATTCCTGAATGGAAGTGGGAGAGAATCGCAATGGACTTCGTGGTTGGTCTTCCAAAGACATTGGGTAAGTATGACTCCATTTGGGTGATTGTTGATAGGTTAACTAAGTCTGCTCATTTTATTCCGGTCAAGGTGACTTACAATGCAGAGAAGTTAGCCAAGATCTATATCTCAGAAATCGTTCGATTGCATGGGGTTCCACTCTCCATTATATCAGATAGAGTGCAGCAGTTTACTTCTAAGTTTTGGAGGACATTACATGCTGAATTGGGTACTAGGTTGGACCTTAGTACTGCATTCCATCCTCAGACCGATGGTCAGTCTGAGCGAACGATTCAAGTCTTGGAGGATATGCTTCGTGCATGTGTGATAGAGTTTGGTGGCCATTGGGATAGCTTCCTACCCTTAGCGGAGTTTTCGTACAATAATAGCTATCACTCAAGCATTGATATGGCCCCATTTGAAGCATTGTATGGGAGGAGATGTAGATCTCCCATTGGTTGGTTTGATGCATTCGAGGTTAGACCTTGGGGTACTGATCTTTTAAGGGATTCGTTAGATAAGGTGAAGGGCATTCAAGAAAAGCTTCTAGCGGCGCAAAGTAGACAAAAGGAGTATGCAGACCGAAAGGTTAGAGACTTGGAGTTCATGGAAGGTGAACGAGTCTTGTTGAAGGTTTCACCTATGAAAGGGGTGATGCGGTTTGGCAAAAGAGGTAAGTTAAGTCCAAGGTATATTGGACCATTTGAAGTGCTTAAGCGAATAGGGGAGGTGGCTTATGAGTTAGCCTTGCCCCCGGGGCTGTCCGGAGTACATCCGGTATTCCATGTGTCCATGTTGAAAAGATACCATGGAGATGGAAACTACATCATCCGTTGGGATTCAGTTTTGTTGGATGAGAACTTGACTTATGAAGAGGAACCGGTTGCTATATTAGATAGAGAGGTTCGCAAGTTGAGGTCGAGAGAAATTGCATCCATCAAAGTTCAATGGAAGAATCGACCGGTTGAAGAGGCTACTTGGGAGAAGGAGGCAGATATGCAAGAAAAATACCCACATCTGTTTACAGATTCAGGTACTCCTTTTCGCCACTGTCCTTCTTCTCTTGATCGTTCGGGGACGAACGATGGGTAAATTGGTATCTATTGTAACGACCTGTTTAGTCGTTTTAGAGCAGCAGAACAAATTCGGGAAAAAGCGGCTGAAACCACGGACCAACGACGGACCGTCGCAGTTCGACGGACCGTCGTGGGTGTTCCGTCCCATGGCACTTAGAAATTTGAAATTGGGTACCGAAAATCGACTCTCTGTAAATTGTGACGGACCTGCAGGACGTGCCGTCACATCCACGACGAACCGTCGTGAGTACCCGTTGCAAAACACTTCAACTTTTGAGAATTTGGTACAAGAAACGAGTCTCTGACCGTCAGGACGGACCGTCACAGGGGTGACGGGCCGTCACAGCCCACCTGAAACCTGGGGAGGCGCGACGACCGGCGTGACGGACCGTCGCACTCACGACGGCCCGTCACGGGTTGCGCAGTCCCAGGCAGTTTAGGATTTCTTTCCTCGTTTTAAGGGACGTTTTGGACTATTCTTTCCTTAATTATAAAGTTTGAGGGTTATTATTAATAAATCTAATTACTTGGGGGTTAAATTAGGTAACCTTAAGTTAATTAGTGGGTCATTATTACCATCTTTTATTCTTAATTATATATGAATTAGGGTAAAAGAAAGAGGGTTTGAATAAAGAAAATAAGAAAGAACAAAGAGAGACAGAAAGAGAAAGAGAACGAGTAGAGAGAGAGGGAAACGAAGAGGATAGCAAGGATTTTGAGGAGATAGCTTGTTGATCCAATTCTTCGGTGGAGGTAGGTTATGGTTTTCATGCTATTCATAGTAAACTCTTAATAGCGAATGATATATGTTAGTAGTATTGTAAAACCCTTCTATATGCTTAATTGTATGCTTGCATGAATGATGTTATTATGTAATTATGAATAAATAAGCATGACGAAGCTATTGAATCCCAAATCTGGAAAGAAACTTTAATCTACTTGTTAATGATAAGGCCTTGGTATAAAAGAAGGCTTGATGAATTAAAGTAATGGGATTGATGATGCCTTGGTATAGAGAAGGCTTGATGAACGGATAATGAGAATTAGTGGATCGGAGTGTCACGTTCCGACACATAGTATTAGTGGGGACGGGTGTCACGAACCGACACGTAGAATTAGGGGATCGGAGTGTCACGTACCGACACATATAGGGGATCGGGTGTCACGAACCGACACGTAGATTTAGGGGATCGGGTGTCACGAACCGACACGTAGATTTAGGGGATCGGGTGTCACGAACCGACACGTAGATTTAGGGGATCGGGTGTCACGAACCGACACGTAGATGTAGGGGATCGGGTGTCACGAACCGACACGTAGATGTAGGGGATCGGGTGTCACGAACCGACACGTAGATTTAGGGGATCGGAGTGTCACGTACTGACACAAGAGGATTAATGAATATGAGGGAGCGGAGTGTCACGTACCGACACAAGAGGAATATGAATAATGAATCGTGAAAGATGAGAATATACTCAACATAATGAACTTAATTCCCAAATGAGCATGGTATTGAGGCTTGAGCCCTCATGGATGAACTTAATGGTACTTATTGATGATTATAGTACTTGTTGTTGCTACATGTTGAGTTTTATAGTTGATTTATGATATTAACTGATATATCTTGTTTTCTATTTTGAGTTGGCCGATGATATCTACTCAAGACTTGTGGTTGTATCGACCCCTACTTTTATGTTTTCTTCTTTGCTAATTGTGGAATACAAATAACGTTCCGTCATCTTCAACTCAAGATGATTCAAGCCAGTCTTACTACACCGAAATTCGGGGTGAGCTAATACGTCTAGCTTGGGTGGATCTTCTTCTTCAAGTCTTGATGCCTTGAATTAGGCATGGACTAGCTTTTATGCATTTTTAGTTCTTGGACATTCTTAGTTTAGTAATTTGAAATAGATGTTCTTGTGATGATGACTTCCAGATTTTGGGGATATTAATAATAGTTTTGAATTGTTTTATTAATGAGTTAAGTCTTCCGCATTACTTATGATGATATTACATTGAAATGTTAAGGTTTAGATTGGTTGGTTCGCTCACATAGGAGGGTAAATGTGGGTGCCAGTCGCGGCCCCGATTTGGGTCGTGACATTTAGTTTACATCCTTTACATGTAAAATGTCTATTATTATTTTCTTTGCATATTTCTTTCGCTTTTTCTATAGCTATATCTACTGCATAATCTTCTTCTAATGTTATTTCCATATTCATTCCTTCTAAAGGCATTTCTTCTATAGTACTTTCTTCTTCAAAGTCTTTTTGAGCTTCATAATTGTAGTCTGTGAATCTAATTGAAGGTTCTCCTTTAGAATTTGTATATATTAGGTGAGCATCTGGTGTTAATGCTTCTTTTTCTTTAAAGTCTCCTAATTTCCATTCTAATCCTTATTATTGAAATATGGAAATAACATTAGAAGAAGATTATGCAGTAGATATAGCTATAGAAAAAGCGAAAGAAATATGCAAAGAAAATAATAATAGACTTTTTACATGTAAAGGATGTAAACTAAAAAACCTAAATTTAGAACAGACTATATCTCATTTTAAAGTATGTGAACAAAGAAACGATAATAAAGGATATAGATTAGAAAAAGATTTGCAAGATAAATTAGAAAAAAGCAATAATATAATGACGCAAATACAAGATGATGATAGTGAAATATCCGAATTAGAATCTATACTTAGTCAGAAAGAATTAATGGAAACAGCTAGTTCCAGTAGTCCATTTCAAAGAACAAATGAACAAGGACATACTACAGGATAATAGCACAGGAAATATACCACGAAGAAGAGTATATAGACAAGGAGATACTCCAACAATAGAAGTAAAACCTATGGGAAAAAGAATGCCTATAGAAGAACCAATAATACTCCAAGAAGGAGGTAGTAAAGGAAAAATCCTAAATATAGCAGCACATGATCCACAAAGATGGAATTCAGGAACAGACTTAAGGAAAGGAATAGTAGTAGCAGATTTTATAAAAAATTATACAGAAACTGATGCAGAGACAATGTACAAATACTTAGAAACGTTCTTAGGAGAATCAACTAAAGCTTTATGGGAAGCTTATAAAGTAGAATTCCCATCAGAATTTCAGTATTTAGTATCATTAGGACCAAATCCTTATAACTTTACAAATAAAATACATACATTAATAACAGGAGAAGATCCAAATAGTGGATTATTAGCCTTACAACGAAATGCTGTAATAAAATTAGAACAATTAAGTATAAGTAATTGGTATTATATAAAGAAATTTTTAAACGATTACTTCTATTATTGTACAATTAGTGGAAATGCTTTTGACCAAGACTTAGGCAAAAAATTATTTAATAAATTACCAGGAGCTTTAGGAAGAGAAATAGAAGAAAGATGGACTAAAAGAGATGGAGTAGCTCAAAATCCTCAAGCAAAATGGTCAATAGGACATAGAATACAACATATAATGGAAATACTACAAGAAAAATGTACTAATCTACAAATACAAAAGCAACTAAAAGCAGAATGAAATGAATTTACGTAAAGATATAATATATACAACTCAAAGTTATGATAAAGACCAATACAAAAGAAAAGATATAAAAATACCATCCACAAAATAATAAGAGATATAATAGGAAAGGATATTTTCTTAGAAAATCCTCAAAGAAGAAAACCATATCTAAATAGAGATAGACATGTTAGAAAATATAGAACAGATAGAAATTATAAAAATAAGCTAGAATGTTTTACATGCGGAAGTATAGAACATTTAGCAAATACTTGTCCTAAAAGATATAATGCTAAAACCAGAAATGCACAACTAGTAGAAGAATTTAATGAAGCATTATTAAATGTAGATGAATATATGTCAGACAATGAAAGTATTTACTCTATAGTAAGTATTGATATAGATGAAAATAACAAAGAAGAAGATTCTTCTAATTCAGAAGGAGAAGAATTAATTAACGAAATAGGAATGGAAGACTTGAATATAGATAATCTAAAGATAAATTTTATGAATATAGTAGAATGTGAACATAATTTCGAAAAAGATACTGGATTAGATAGTAATCCATGTAACTGGTGTAAATGGTACCCAAGCAAACATAAAAGAGCTAAATGCAATAAATGTTTCATAGAAGGATGTATAAATTGCATAGAAACCCAATTAGGAATAATAACTCAGAAAGGAAAAGAAAGATACACAGAAGAACCTCTAGTAAATTTAAAAGTGCTAGTATTAGAAGCAAAAATGAAAGAATTAGAAGAAAGAATAGTAAGGCTAGAAAAAGGGAAAAATATACAACAAGAACAACCAGAAGATAATCAAGAATTAATGAATGAAGAATCTAACACTTTAATATGTAATGAAGATAAAAATATAAATACTATTAAAATATTAGCAAAACTTAATATTGGAAAATATGAAATAGAGACTTTAGCATTAATAGATTCAGGATGCACTAAAAGTATTCTAAATAAAAAGATTGTACCCATAGAATTAATAAAAACTTTAGAAAAACCACTTGCAGCTATGCAAATGGATGGAACACATAATATATATAGACATTATATAGATAAAGCTCAAATAAGTTTCTTAAATACTTGTTCAGAATTTTATAAACCCACTTATAAAATGGATAAAATATGGGTAAGAGATCTAGACATAAGGGTAGATTTTGTGTTAGGACTAGATTTCATATTACATAACAAAGGAGGAACTTTAATAACTAGAGACGGAATACTTTTTATGAAAAATATTACTCATACTTCAGTTTTAACCAATAAAATTGAAACTAAACTAAGATACAAAGAAAAATGTTGCGACAACTGTGAAAATAATATACAATGTATTAAAAGAAGGCAATACATTATATGAAAATACATTAGAAATAGATGAAGAAGATGAAATAGTTAATAAAAACTATGTTTTAATAGAAATGGAGACAGAATTATACAATTTTAAAAGCAGAATTCAAAAATAGGACAAATAAAAAATCAAAAAGACCTTGATAATATAGTAAAAATATTAGACCAAATAGAAATAATAGGAGAAAAACCCTTAAAACATTGGGAAAATAATCATATAGTATGTAAATTAGATATCATAAACCCGAGAATACATAATAAAAACAGCCTCTATAGAAGCCACAAATCAAGATCAAGAAGACTTCAAAATACAAATTAAAGAACTATTAGAATTAGGAGTAATAAGAAGATCAACTTCAAAGCATAGATCAGCAACATTTATGGTACGAAATCATAATGAAAAAATTAGAGGAAAGGCCAGAAAGGTCATAAATTATAAGAAATTAAATGATAATACTAGAACAGATGGATATAAATTACCGGATAAAAGCAGAGTTAATAAATAGAATTCAAGGAAAAACAATTTTTAGTAAATTTGATTGTAAGTCACGATACTGGCAAATAAAAATGCATCCAGATAGCATAGAATGGACAGCATTTACTTGCCCTGAAGGACACTTTGAATGGCTAGTTATGCCATTTGGATTAAAAACAGCACCTCCAATATTTCAAAGAAAAATGGATAAAATATTTGGAGAATACAAAAGATTTGTTTTAGTATATGTAGATGATATTCTAGTATTTAGCAAAGATATAAAAGAACACTTAGGACATTTACAAGCAGTTTTAGACTATTTGTTAATAATGGAATAATAATTAGTAAAAAGAAAATGGAATTATGTAAAAATTATATAAATTTTTAGGAATTATTTTAGGAGAAGGAAAAGTTAAATTACAACCTCATATAGCTAAAAAGGCACTAGATATGCCAGATAAATTAGATAATTTAAAAATCTACAAAAATTTCTAGGTATAGTTAATTATGCAAGACCTTTTATAAAAGATTTAGGAAAAATAGCAGGACCATTATATTCTAAGACAGAAATAAAGGATGAGAAATTTTAATATAGAAGACATAAAATTAGTACAAGAAATAAAGGAAAGAATAAAAACATTCTGATTTAAATATGCCACTAGAAAGCAGATTATTTAATAATAGAAACAGATGGAAGTTTTGAGGGATGGGGTGCGATATTAAAATCGAAACCGCATAAATATAGTATTAAACAAGAAGAAAAGATATGTGCCTATCAAAGTGGAAAATTTAAAGAAAAGGGCAATAAGGCCAAGATAGATGTTGAAATTTTAGTCAGTAATATATGGTTTAGACAGTTTTAGAATTTATATTTTAAATAAACCGTAAATATTAGTAAGAACAGATTGTGAAGCAATAGTAAAGTTTTATCAAAAAATTAATAATAAAACTAGCAGTAGAAGAAGATGGTTAAATTTTTTAGATACCATATCTATTTACAATTCTGTAGTTTTTGAGCACATTAAAGGGAATGATAATAATATTGCAGATCAATTAAGTAGACTACTAATTAAAACTTAATTTTTACAGAATGAGACCTCTACTACCAGACAAAGGTAAAAGGGTTCAACCTTCAACCTCAGGTTTGGCAGACTCTTACAAGCAGACTGTATTAGCTAATCTAAATTTTAAGCCATTAGATAAAATTGACGATGTCAGGATAGATAGAATACATTTTGGAATACAAAGCTTAATTGCATACGAACCGTCAAATTTAACATTTAGACATTTACCTAATTGCCAATTAGATAAACAACAGACATGCCTTATAGACAACATATGGATAGCACATAATAAAAAGACACTAAATATATAATTCTTTGTTTTAAATGCTCTAGGATACTATTTTACTAATAGAAATACAGAAAATAAATTTAAATATTATGTAGTAATTCATGGTAAGACAAATGGAGTGTTTCAAACATGGATAGAAGTTTTAGATTCAATCAAAGACTTTCGTAAACCACTTTTTAAAGGTTTTAATGATTTTACAGAAGCTTTAGACTATGCTAGAGGAACATTAGGACCAAACTATTATATTTCTCCACTCTTAGACAAAACCCGAAAAAAATTCCACAGTGTAATATCCAAAAAGACACAAATAAAATTGTATTTTGTGACCATTGCTCATCCATGACTGAAGCGTTCAAGAGGCTAAATTTGAGAAATGAAGGCTTAATGGAAGAAAATGCCAAGCTCGGGGAAAGACTCAAAGAAATTGGAAAGCAAAGGTAAGAATATACAAACTCAGACGGATACAGGTTCTCCATCCCAAACAAAAATGGATGAGATGGGTGTGCATTCCCACTGAATGCTAAGAAATCCATCATGTCGGATAATGATACAACTAGTCCGGTTCAAACGGTGGCGGTAAAGACTCCTCAAACCCGTTAATGGTCGTCACTTTGCCAAAAAGTGAAAGAGACGAAGGTTCATCTTCAAGAAGAAAATTACCACTTTCATTTAACTGCATAATCGGACAAAAAGTTAAAAAGCCCAAAAAATAAAGAGTTAGAATCCCTAATAACCTGCATCAGAAAAACTACTCAAACAAAGACATGAAAAAGATAAACACATAAACCCAAGCCCAATACAAAGCCCAAAACGAATTTCTATCCCAAGTTCAAATAATTCAGATAATTTTGAAGACCCAATGCAATTTGCCCAAGACCCTAATGATGATGATTCAGGAGCAAGTTTTGATTCAATTGCATTGCATAATTTAGACACATAAAAAAAAAAAATATATATATATATATATATATATATATATATACATATTGTCTTATTATTATACATTCAAAAGAGGGATGCCTCTTTAGTCAAATATGTGAGTCCCACTTTACTCACTACCACACATGTGGAAAAACTGTTGGGACACGTCTTAGATAGGTAAGAGATAAGATAGATAGATATCAGATTCCAAGGACAATAATGCAAAAAGAAGGGATAATAACTTCACGTGACGATGGGGCCCAAATGTGCACCCGGCTGAAGAGATAAGATTCCTTTCTCCATTTGAAATCCGGAATTTGAAGTCCGAAGACGCCTATAAATATCAGACACTATCAGAAGAAGAAGATAAGAGAAAGTGAGAGCGAAAAGAAAAGAAGAACAAAATATCTGCAATCCGCAAATTCTCAAATCCTCCCAAAAACCCTCCTTTTTATAAAAAAAAAAAAAAAAAAAAAATATATATATATAAAGAATTTTAAGTTCTTAGGCTTTATTTTCACGTTTTTTCAAAGTTATTTTGGAAGTTCTCCGGGTTTCCCGAAAGGGAAACTTCACTCCGTTCTAGCTATGTAAGTTTTCATATTTAAGTTTTTAGTAAACTTCCCATATATGTAAATTATGTGTGTTTAATGTAAATCATGTGTAATTATTTTCTTGTAAGTTCATAAATATCATGAATCTATATTACTTAGTATATGGTTAGTCTCTTGGCTTCTTAAAAATATCGATGGATTAACTTGTAAATTCCTAGGAAATTGTCAGGTTAATTGTTCTGAAGAAAAGAAGCGTGAATAACCAAATCCGGTGTGGTTAAAGAAGATTATTTTTAAGAACAAAGGCTAAGAGGAAGAGATGAACAGTAATAATAGATTTGTGAATGGACAGAGTCCATAAAAAAAAAAAAAAAAAAAAAAAAAAAAAAAAGGGAAGTTAAACTAGAAACTAAAATGATAACTACATAACAGAGCAATAGAGTGAAGGAGTACTGAGTAGGACTACACAACATTAAGAAAAAACCACAAATATTTTTTAAATCACTCTTTTTATTGGAAAAATCCTTATTATTGAAATATCGTCTTAAAGATATACAAATCTTTCAACAAAACCAATTAAAGTTATTGAATCCAAAAGTACTATATAATACAAATTCAAAATCTCAATTATATAGACACTACAGAGAAGAACAACTATCAGTATTAGGAAAAAATTCAGTATCATTACCATTAGTGAACACTGAATCTATAAAAGAAATACAATACGCTAAAAAAGATTTAATGCATATAGGACTAGTAGTTATAGGAATTAAAGGATTAACTAGAAAAAATTTGGGAACAAAAGTATTAATTACTATATACGATAATAGATGGTCAGATATAAAAAAGGCAATTATAGGATTAACAGAAGTAGATATGACTAATAATGAAGGAATTTTCTACATAAGTCCAGACTTTATGATGAATTTAAATGAATTTGGAACTAAGATAAGAATAGGAATACAAACTAAAGGATATGAAGAAATGAGTAGTGGAAAAAATCTATTAATATGTGTAGGATTCCTAGGAAAAATGACAGATAATAGTAATACTAGATTTAAACTACAAATAAACGATGTAGTAGAAGTAATGGGGAATAAAGGGATAAAACTAATAAAACCAATAAAAATAGACCTCAAGAATATGCAGGATTAGAATGGAAATTAGGAGACTTTAAAGAAAAAGAAGCATTAACACCAGATGCTCACCTAATATATACAAATTCTAAAGGAGAACCTTCAATTAGATTCACAGACTACAATTATGAAGCTCAAAAAGACTTTGAAGAAGAAAGTACTATAGAAGAAATGCCTTTAGAAGGAATGAATATGGAAATAACATTAGAAGAAGATTATGCAGTAGATATAGCTATAGAAAAAGCGAAAGAAATATGCAAAGAAAATAATAATAGACTTTTTACATGTAAAGGATGTAAACTAAAAAACCTAAATTTAGAACAGACTATATCTCATTTTAAAGTATGTGAACAAAGAAACGATAATAAAGGATATAGATTAGAAAAAGATTTACAAGATAAATTAGAAAAAAGCAATAATATAATGACGCAAATACAAGATGATGATAGTGAAATATCCGAATTAGAATCTATACTTAGTCAGAAAGAATTAATGGAAACAGCTAGTTCCAGTAGTCCATTTCAAAGAACAAATGAACAAGGACATACTACAGATAATAGCACAGGAAATATACCACGAAGAAGAGTATATAGACAAGGAGATACTCCAACAATAGAAGTAAAACCTATGGGAAAAAGAATGCCTATAGAAGAACCAATAATACTCCAAGAAGGAGGTAGTAAAGGAAAAATCCTAAATATAGCAGCACATGATCCACAAAGATGGAATTCAAGAATAGACTTATGGAAAGGAATAGTAGTAGCAGATTTTATAAAAATTATACTGAAATCGATGCAGAGACAATGTACAAATACTTAGAAACGTTCTTAGGAGAATCAACTAAAGCTTTATGGGAAGCTTATAAAGTAGAATTCCCATCGTAATTTCAAGATTTAGTATCATTAGGACCAAATCCTTATAACTTTACAAATAAAATACATACATTAATAACAGGAGAAGATCCAAATAGTGGATTATTAGCCTTACAACGAAATCTTTGTAATAAAATTAGAACAATTAAGTATAAGTAATTGGTATTATATAAAGAAATTTTTAAACGATTACTTCTATTATTGTACAATTAGTGGAAATGCTTTTGACCAAGACTTAGGCAAAAAATTATTTAATAAATTACCAGGAGCTTTAGGAAGAGAAATAGAAGAAAGATGGACTAAAAGAGATGGAGTAGCTCAAAATCCTCAAGCAAAATGGTCAATAGGACATAGAATACAACATATAATGGAAATACTACAAGAAAAATGTACTAATCTACAAATACAAAAGCAACTAAAAGCAGAATGAAATGAATTTCTGTAAAGATATAATATATACAACTCAAAGTTATGATAAAGACCAATACAAAAAGAAAAGATATAAAAAATACCATCCACAAAATAATAAGAGATATAATAGGAAAGGATATTTTCTTAGAAAATCCTCAAAGAAGAAAACCATATCTAAATAGAGATAGACATGTTAGAAAATATAGAAACAGATAGAAATTATAAAAATAAGCTAGAATGTTTTACATGCGGAAGTATAGAACATTTAGCAAATACTTGTCCTAAAAGATATAATGCTAAAACCAGAAATGCACAACTAGTAGAAGAATTTAATGAAGCATTATTAAATGTAGATGAATATATGTCGACAATGAAAGTATTTACTCTATAGTAAGTATTGATATAGATGAAAATAACAAAGAAGAAGATTCTTCTAATTAGAAGGAGAAGAATTAATTAACGAAATAGGAATGGAAGACTTGAATATAGATAATCTAAAGATAAATTTTATGAATATAGTAGAATGTGAACATAATTTCGAAAAAGATAATGGGATTAGATAGTAATCCATGTAACTGTGTAAATGGTACCCAAGCAAACATAAAAGAGCTAAATGCAATAAATGTTTCATAGAAGGATGTATAAATTGCATAGAAACCCAATTAGGAATAATAACTCGTAAAGGAAAAGAAAGATACACGTAAGAACCTCTAGTAAATTTAAAAGTGCTAGTATTAGAAGCAAAAATGAAAGAATTAGAAGAAAGAATAGTAAGGCTAGAAAAAGGAAAAATATACAACAAGAACAACTTGAGAAGATAATCAAGAATTAATGAATGAAGAATCTAACACTTTAATATGTAATGAAGATAAAAATATAAATACTATTAAAATATTAGCAAAACTTAATATTGGAAAATATGAAATAGAGACTTTAGCATTAATAGATTCAGGATGCACTAAAAGTATTCTAAATAAAAAGATTGTACTCATAGAATTAATAAAAACTTTAGAAAAACCACTTGCAGCTATGCAAATGGATGGAACACATAATATATATAGACATTATATAGATAAAGCTCAAATAAGTTTCTTAAATACTTGTTCAGAATTTTATAAACCCACTTATAAAATGGATAAAATATGGGTAAGAGATCTAGACATAAGGGTAGATTTTGTGTTAGGACTAGATTTCATATTACATAACAAAGGAGGAACTTTAATAACAAGAGACGGAATACTTTTTATGAAAAATATTACTCATACTTGATTTTAACCAATAAAATTGAAACTAAACTAAGATACAAAGAAAAATGTTATGCGACAATCTGTGAAAATAATATACAATGTATTAAAAAGAAGGCAATACATTATATGAAAATACATTAGAAATAGATGAAGAAGATGAAATAGTTAATAAAAACTATGTTTTAATAGAAATGGAGACAGAATTATACAATTTTAAAAGCAGAATTCAGAAATAGGACAAATAAAAATCAAAAAGACCTTGATAATATAGTAAAAATATTAGACCAAATAGAAATAATAGGAGAAAAACCCTTAAAACATTGGGAAAATAATCATATAGTATGTAAATTAGATATCATAAACCCGTAATACATAATAAAAACAGCCTCTATAGAAGCCACAAATCAAGATCAAGAAGACTTCAAAATACAAATTAAAGAACTATTAGAATTAGGAGTAATAAGAAGATCAACTTCAAAGCATAGATCAAAGTGACATTTATGGTACGAAATCATAATGAAATAATTAGAGGAAAGGCCAGAATGGTCATAAATTATAAGAGATTAAATGATAATACTAGAACAGATGGATATAAATTACCGGATAAAGCAGAGTTAATAAATAGAATTCAAGGAAAAACAATTTTTAGTAAATTTGATTGTAAGTCGGGATCTTGGCAAATAAAAATGCATCCAGATAGCATAGAATGGACAAAGATTTACTTGCCCTGAAGGACACTTTGAATGGCTAGTTATGCCATTTGGATTAAAAACAGCACCTCCAATATTTCAAAGAAAAATGGATAAAATATTTGGAGAATACAAAAGATTTGTTTTAGTATATGTAGATGATATTCTAGTATTTAGCAAAGATATAAAAGAACACTTAGGACATTTACAAGCAGTTTTAGACTATTTGTTAATAATGGAATAATAATTAGTAAAAAGAAAATGGAATTATGTAAAAATTATATAAATTTTTTAGGAATTATTTTAGGAGAAGGAAAAGTTAAATTACAACCTCATATAGCTAAAAAGGCACTAGATATGCCGGATAAATTAGATAATTTAAAAATCTACAAAAATTTCTAGGTATAGTTAATTATGCAAGACCTTTTATAAAAGATTTAGGAAAAATAGCAGGACCATTATATTCTAAGACAGAAATAAAGGACAGAGAAATTTTAATATAGAAGACATAAAATTAGTACAAGAAATAAAGGAAAGAATAAAAATATTCCTGATTTAAATATGCCACTAGAAAGCAGTTATTTAATAATAGAAACAGATGGAAGTTTTGAGGGATGCGGTGCAGTATTAAAATCGAAACCTCATAAATATAGTATTAAACAAGAAGAAAAGATATGTGCCTATCAAAGTGGAAAATTTAAAGAAAAGAGCAATAAGACCAGTATAGATGTTGAAATTTTAAATTTGTAATATATGGTTTAGACAGTTTTAGAATTTATATTTTAAATAAACCAGATTGTGAAGCAATAGTAAAGTTTTATCAAAAAATTAATAATAAAACTAGCAGTAGAAGAAGATGGTTAAATTTTTTAGATACCATATCTATTTACAATTCTGTAGTTTTTGAGCACATTAAAGGGAATGATAATAATATTGCAGATCAATTAAGTAGACTACTAATTAAAACTTAATTTTTACAGAATGAGACCTCTACTACCAGACAAAGGTAAAAGGGTTCAACCTTCAACCTCAGGTTTGGCAGACTCTTTACAAGCGGTGTATTAGCTAATCTAAATTTTAAGTCATTAGATAAAATTGACGATGTCAGGATAGATAGAATACATTTTGGAATACAAAGCTTAATTGCATACGAACCGTCAAATTTAACATTTAGACATTTACCTAATTGCCAATTAGATAAACAACAGACATGCCTTATAGACAACATATGGATAGCACATAATAAAAAAGACACTAAATATATAATTGTTGTTTTAAATGCTCTAGGATACTATTTTACTAATAGAAATACAGAAAATAAATTTAAATATTATGTAGTAATTCATGGTAAGACAAATGGAGTGTTTCAAACATGGATAGAAGTTTTAGATTCAATCAAAGACTTTCGTAAACCACTTTTTAAAGGTTTTAATGATTTTACAGAAGCTTTAGACTATGCTAGAGGAACATTAGGACCAAACTATTATATTTCTCCAGCTCTTAGACAAAACCCAGAAAAAATTCCACAGTATAATATCCAAAAAGACACAAATAAAATTATATTTTGTGACCATTGCTCATCCATGACTGAAGCGTTCAAGAGGCTAAATTTGAGAAATGAAGCCTTAATGGAAGAAAATGCCAAGCTCAGGGAAAGACTCATCAAATTGGAAAGCAAAGGTAAGAATATACAAACTCAGAGCGGATACACAGGGTTCTCCATCCCAAACAAAAATGGATGAGATGGGTGTGCATTCCCCACTGAATGCTAAGAAATCCACTGTATCGGATAATGATACAGCTAGTCCGGTTCAAACGGTGGCCGGTAAAGACTCCTCAAACCCGTTAATGGCTGTCACTTTGCCAAAAAGTGAAAGAGACGAAGGTTCATCTTCAAGAAGAAAATTACCACTTTCATTTAACCAGACAATCAGACAAAAAGTTAAAAAAGCCCAAAAAAATAAAGAGTTAGAATCCCTAATAAAGAGTTCATCTTCACTCTATTTCGCAGATGGTTAGAACTAGAGCCACGACCGCGCCAACAACAACACCGGCAAGA
Organism: Solanum arcanum; assembly: GCA_027789145.1. NCBI lineage: Eukaryota > Viridiplantae > Streptophyta > Magnoliopsida > Solanales > Solanaceae > Solanum > Solanum arcanum. Next base: position 41,562 of record JAPXVU010000050.1, read on the forward strand.
CAAGAAACGTCTGAGCCAGCCACTGGGGCTGTGGCTCGAGGGAGAACAACGGCAAGAGGCCGTGGTAGAGGTCGTGGGAGGACGTCCTCTAGAGGAAGAGGACGAGCACCTAGCCCATCCGATCTTTGGCGGTGACTCCTCCACCGAAGAGGTGATAAGAGAAGGGGAGGATGGGGTGAATGAGCAAGTACAGAAGGAGGAAACGCCACCTCAACCTACCCCGCAGACGATCAATCAGCGTCTCGCTTATCCTAGCGGGTTATCGATCCACGGTCAGCATCTCCAGGGGTTTTCGCACCAACACCTCCGGTTTGAGGTACGACATGCGGCTACTATGGCTCCCGCATGGATGCACCATTGGGAATGGGCACATTTCCACGTCGACTCATCGGGCCTATTATGACAAACGATCAACATGAACTTTTCAGTAAGTTCTTGAAATTGAAACCTCCAGTCTTTAAGGGCGCAGAATCAGAGGATGCCTACGATTTTCTGGTTGATTGTCATGAGCTACTACACAAGATGGGTATAGTAGAGAGGTTTGGTGTCGAGTTCGTGAGCTATCAGTTTCAAGGGAACGCCAAAATGTGGTGGCGTTCACATGTTGAGTGTCAACCAACGGAGGCACCACCTATGACTTGGGAATCATTCTCGAGTTTGTTCATGGAAAAGTATATCCCCCGGACCTTGAGGGATAGGAAGAGGGATGAGTTCTTGAGTTTGGAGCAAGGTAGAATGACGGTTAATGCATACGAGGCTAAATTTCGCGCACTATCCAGATCGCCACCCAACTCGTTTGATCCACAAGAACGGATCCGCCGTTTTGTGAAGGGATTGAGGCGAGTGCGGATTTCAGCCTTGCAGATAAGCGGCAACAGAACATCCTTCCAAGAGGTGGTAGACTTTGTGATAGAGGTGGAAGGAGTGAAACCGGATGACTTCACCACCACGTCTACATTGAAGAGGTTTCAAGGGGAGGTGAGTTTAATGGTTCTTATTCTAGAGGACGTAACTCAGGAGGTCACTCCAATCGACCAATACAGTCTTCACTACAGATCGTAGTTGGGGTCCACCTCGAGCGGTCAACACTTCTCTGAGAGGCCGATCGTGAACCCGCAGAATGTTATGGGTGTGGAGAGATTGGACACATTAAGAGGTATTGTCCAAACCAGGAGTTACTGAACCCCACCGCTAGAGGTAGGGGTGGTAATGGTAGAGGTCGTTATTAGGAGGAGTGGTGGCCGAGGTAATGGTGGTCACCAAAGCGGCAGAGGTGAAGGGCAAAGCGGAGCCACTACTACGCAACATGGTAGGGGCAATGGACGGACAAACGATAGGGCCCATTGTTACGCTTTCACTGGGAGATCTCGGCGGAGGCGTCTGATCTTTGTTATCACAAGTAATCTTTTGGTTTGTGATTGCATGGCATCTATATTATTTGACCCTGGCTCCACGTTTTCATATGTATCTTCATCATTTGCTAATGGTCTAAATCTACATTGTGAATTACTTGATATGCCTATTCGTGTTTCTACTCCGGTGGGTGAGTCTGTGGTAGTTGAAAAAGTGTATAGGTCTTGTTTGGTGAATTTTGTGGCGAGCAACACTTATGTAGATTTGGTTATCTTAGAAATGGGTGATTTTGATGTAATTCAGGTATGACTTGGCTTTCTCCGAATTTTGCAATTTTGGATTGTAATGCTAAAGCGGTGGCGTTAGCCAAGCCTGGCGGATCCGTTAGTGTGGGAGGGCGACTACACTTCTAATCCGGTGCGTATCATATCCTTTCTTCGTGCTAAGAAAATGGTTAGTAAAGGGTGTTTAGCTTTCTTGGCACATCTTAAGGATGACACTATCCAAGTACCCTCAATTGAGTCGGTTTCGGTAGTCCGTGAGTTTTTGGATGTGTTCCCTGCAGATCTTCCTGGTATGCCACCAGATAGGGATATTGACTTCTGCATTGATCTTGAACCGGGTACTCGCCCCATTTCTATACCCCCTTATAGAATGGCTCCCGCGGAGTTAAGAGAGTTAAAGGCACAACTTCAAGAGTTATTGAACAAAGGCTTCATTAGACCAAGTGCATCCCCTTGGGGTGCTCCGGTTTTGTTTGTGAAGAAGAAGGATGGGAGTTTTCGGATGTGCATAGACTACAGACAACTAAACAAGGTAACCATAAAGAACAAGTATCCTCTTCCTCGCATTGATGACTTGTTCGATCAATTACAAGGTGCTTGTGTCTTCTCTAAGATTGATTTGAGATCCGGTTATCATCAATTGAAAATACGAGCAACGGATGTGCCAAAGACCGCTTTTCGAACGAGGTATGGGCATTACGAATTTGTAGTGATGTCTTTTGGTCTTACGAATGCCCCTGCTGCGTTCATGAGCTTGATGAACGGGATTTTTAAGCCATATTTGGACCTCTTCGTGATCGTATTTATTGATGATATATTGGTATACTCAAAGAGCAAGAAGGAACATGAAGAGCATTTGAGAATGGTATTGGAGACGTTGAGGAGAAAAAGCTCTATGCCAAATTCTCTAAGTGTGAATTTTGGCTAGATGCGATGTCCTTCTTGGGGCACGTAGTTTCTAAGGATGGAGTGATGGTAGATCCATCTAAGATTGAGACAGTGAAGAATTGGGTAAGACCCACTAATGTGTCAGAAATAAGGAGCTTTGTTGGGTTAGCTAGTTACTACCGCCGATTTGTCAAGGGATTCTCTTCTATTGCTTCCCAACCGATTTAACTTGACTAAGCAAAATGTTCCATTTGTATGGTCGGATGAGTGTGAGGAAAGCTTTCAAAAGCTCAAGACTTTATTGACTACCGCACCCATTCTCACCTTGCGGTGGAAGGTAAGGACTTCATTGTTTATTGTGATGCATCCTATTCGGTTGGAGTGCAGTGCTAATGCAAGAGAAGAGTGTAATTGCTTATGCTTCAAGGCAATTAAAGGTTCATGAACGTAACTACCCAACTCATGATTTGGAATTGGCCGCGGTAGTGTTTGCATTAAAGCAATGGAGACACTATTTATATGGGGTTAAGTGTGAGGTTTACACGGATCATCGTAGCCTTCAGTATGTCTTCACTCAGAAAGATTTGAACTTAAGACAGAGGAGATGGATGGAGTTACTAAAGGACTACGATATCACTATCTTGTATCATCCGGGAAAAGCGAATGTTGTAGCAGACGCTTTGAGTAGAAAGGCGGGAAGCATGGGAAGTCTAGCTCATTTGCAAGCTTCTAGGCGCCCATTGGCTAGAGAAGTACAGATTTTGGCTAACGATTTGATGAGGTTAGAAGTAAATGAGAAGGGAGGATTGTTAGCTAGTGTGGAGTCGAGATCTTCTTTTCTTGACAAGATTAAGGGAAAACAGTTTGATGATGAGAAACTAAGGCGAATCCGAGACAAAGTGTTGCAAGGAGAGGCTAAGGAAGCACAAATCGATAAGGAAGGTGTTTTGAGAATCAAAGGAAGAGTATGTGTGCCCCGCATTGATGATTTGATCAACACTATTCTGACAGAGGCTCATAGTTCACGGTATTCTATACATCCGGGTGCGACCAAGATGTACCGTGACCTAAAGCAACACTTTTGGTGGAGTAGAATGAAGCGTGATATTGTTGACTTTATTGCTAAATGTCCAAACTGTCAACAAGTAAAGTATGAACACCAAAGGCCTGAGGAACACTTCAGAGAATGCCCATTCCTGAATGGAAGTGGGAGAGAATCGCAATGGACTTCGTGGTTGGTCTTCCAAAGACATTGGGTAAGTATGACTCCATTTGGGTAATTGTTGATAGGTTAACTAAATCTGCGCATTTCATTCCGGTAAAGGTGACTTACAATGCAGAGAAGTTAGCCAAGATCTATATCTCAGAAATTGTTCGATTGCATGGGGTTCCATTATCCATCATATCAGATAGAGGTACGCAGTTTACTTCTAAGTTTTGGAAAACATTGCATGCTGAATTGGGTACTAGGTTGGACCTTAGCACGGCATTTCACCCTCAGACTGATGGTCAGTCTGAGCGAACGATTCAAGTGTTGGAGGATATGCTTCGTGCATGTGTGATAGAGTTTGGTGGCCATTGGGATAGCTTCTTACCTTTGGCAGAGTTTTCATACAATAATAGCTATCACTCTAGTATCGATATGGCTCCATTTGAAGCACTGTATGGGAGGAGATGTAGGTCTCCCATTGGTTGGTTTGATGCATTTGAGGTTAGACCTTGGGGTACCGATCTTTTGAGGGATTCGATAGAGAAAGTGAAGTCTATTCAAGAAAAGCTTCTAGCGGCGCAAAGTAGACAAAAGAATATGCAGATCGAAGGTTAGAGACTTAGAGTTCATGGAGGGTGAACAAGTCTTGTCGAAAGTTTCACCAATGAAAGGGGTGATGCGGTTTGGCAAAAGAGGTAAGTTAAGTCCAAGGTATATTGGACCATTTGAAGTGCTTAGCGAATAGGGAGGTGGCTTATGAGTTAGCCTTGCCCCGGGCTGTCCGGAGTACATCCGGTATTCCATGTGTCCATGTTGAAGAGATACCATGGAGATGGAAACTACATCATCCGTTGGGATTCAGTTTTGTTGGATGAGAACTTGACTTATGAAGAGGAACCGGTTGCTATATTAGATAGAGAGGTTCGCAAGTTGAGGTCAAGAGAGATTGCATCCATCAAGGTGCAATGGAAGAATCGACCGGT
>JAPXVU010000051.1:30000-35000 GCA_027789145.1 Solanum arcanum
ATTATTATTATTGATGTTAATTATTGTTGTATTTAATTATTATTGTTATTATTATTATTATTATTATTATTATTACATTATTGTTATTATTGTTAAATTATTATTATTATTAATTATTATTGTTATTATTATTGTTATTGTTATTATTGTTATTATTGTTATTATTAATTGTTATTGATTGTTGATTGTTGATTGTTATTGATTATTATTATTATTATTATTATTGTTGATTGTTATTGTTATTGTTATTGTTATTATTAATTGTTGTTATTATTAATTATTATTATTATTGTTGTTATTATTGATTATTGTTATTATTGGTGATTGTTGTTGATTATTGATTATTATTATTGTTGATTATTGTTGTTATTATTGAATTATTATTATTATGTTATTATTGTTAATTGTTATTGTTATTATTGATTATTATTATTATTATTATTGTTGTTATTATTATTATTATTATTGTTATTATTATTATTATTGTTATTATTATTATTATTTATTGATTATTATTATTGTTTATTATTATTGATTATTGTTATTATTATTATTGTTATTATTATTATTGTTATTATTATTATTTATTAATTATTGTTATTAATTATTGTGTATTAATTGTTATTATTGTTATTGTGTATTGTGTGTTATTATTATTATTATTATTATTGATTATTATTATTATTATTATGTTTGTTAATTATTATTATTGTTATTGATTGTTGATTATTATTATTATTGTGTATTATTATTATTGATTATTATTATTGTTAGCCCATTATTATTGTTATTATTATTATTATTGTTATTGTTATTGTTCATTATTATTATTATTGGTATTGATTGTTGATTATTATTATTGTTATTATTGTTATTGTTATTATTATTATTATTATTATTATTAATTATTATTATTATTATTGATTATTATTATTATTATTATTATTATTGATTATTATTATTGTTACATTATTATTATTATTATTATTATTAATTTGTTAATTGTTATTATTATTATTATTATTGTTATTATTGTTGTTATTATTATTATTATTAATTGTTATTATTAATTATTATTATTGTTATTCATTGATTATTTATTGTTATTGTTATTATTATTATTGATTATTATTATTGTTATTGTTATTATTGTTATTTATTGTTGTTATTAATTATTATTATTATTATTGGTGTTATTATTATTATTTATTGTTATTATTGTATTATTATTATTATTGTTGTTGTTATTATTAATTGATTATTATTGTTCATTATTGATATTTCATTATTATTATTATTGTTATTTATTATTGTTATTGTTATTGATATTATTATTATTGTTATTGTTGTATTGATTAATTATTGTTATTGTTATTATTATTGTTGTTATTATTGATTATTGTTCATTATTATTGTTGATTATTATTGGTATTATTATTGTTATTGTTATTGATTATTATTGTTATTATTGTTATTATTGATTATTATTGATTATTGTTTATTATTATTGATTGTTATTATTGTTATTATTGTTGATTATTATTATTATTGTTATTATTGTTATTATTAATTGTATTATTGATTATTAATTCTGTTATTATTATTATTGTTATTATTATTATTATTGTTATTGTTGATTATTATTATTATTATTGACGTGTTATTGTTATTGATTGTTATTGACATTGCCGATTATTGTTATTATTCTTATTATTATTATTATTATTGTTGTTGATGTTGTTAATTATTGTTATTGATTAATTGTTATTATTATTTTATTATTGTTATTATTGTTATTATTGTTGATTGATGTTATTGATGTTATTGTTGATTGTTATTGTTATTATTGTTATTGTTATTGTTTATTGTTATTATTATTGTTATTATTATTATTGTTATTATTGTTGTTATTATTTATTATTATTGATTATTGTTATTATTGTTGTTATTGTTATTATTGTTATTGTTAATTATTGTTATTATTATTGATATTGTTATTGTTATTATTATTATTGATTATTATTATTGTTATTAATTATTGTTATTGTTATTGACATTATTATTGTTGATTATTGTTATTATTATTATTAGTGTGTTATTTAGTTATTATTATTATTATTATTATTGTTAATTATTGTTATTATTGTTGTTGATTATTTAAACCATTATTATTATTGTTATTATTATTGTTGATTAATTGTATTATTATTATTATTATTATTGTTGTTATTGTTATTGTATTATTATTGTTCATTGTTATTGTTGTTGATTGATTGTTCATTGTTATTATTGTTATTATTGTTGAAGGTTATTATTATTATTGATTATTGTTGATTGTATTATTGTTATTGTTATTATTGTTGATTATTGTTGATTATTGATGTTGTTGATTGTTGATTGTTATTGTTGTTTGTTGTTGATTGTTATTGATTGTTGTTATTGTTATTTATTGTTATTGTTGATTGTTGTTGTTGTTGGTGTTATTGGTGTTGTTATTATTATTGTTATTATTGTTAATTGATGTTGATTGTTATTATTATTATTATTGTTATTGATTGTTGTTGATTATTGTTATTGTTATTGATTATTGTTGATTGATTGTTATTGTTGTATTATTATTATTGTTATTATTGTTGATTGATTGTTATTGATGTTGTTGTTATTATTGATTATTGTTATTGTTATTGTTATTATTGATTAATTGATTGTTGTTATTATTATTGGTATTGTTGTTATTGATTATTGTTATTATTGTTGTTATTATTATTGTTGATTATTGTTATTGTTGTTATTGTTGTTGTTAATTATTATTGTTATTGTTATTATTGTTATTATTGTTATTGTTGATTATTATTTGATTATTGATGTTGATGTTATTGTTCAATTGTTGGTATTGATTATTGTTATTAATTATTATTGTTAATTGTTGTTGACGCATTGGTGTTGTTGATTGTTGATGTTGATTATTGATTGTTGATGTTGTTATTGTTGATTGTTATTGTTATTGTTGTTGATTGTTGATTATTGTTATTGTTATTGATTATTGTTATTGTTGTTATTGTTATTGGTATTGTTGATTGTTGTTATTGTATTGTTGATTATTATTGTTTATTATTGTTGTTATTGTTGTTATTGATTATTGCTATTGTTGATTATTATTATTGATTGCTGTTGATTGATTATATTGTGTGTTATTGTTATTGTTATTGTTGTTATTGTTATTGTTGATTATTATTATTGTTAATTGTTGATTGATTATTGTTATTGTTATTATTATTATATTAATTGTTATTGTTGATTATTGTTATTGTATTATTATTATTATTATTATTGATTATTGATTATTATTATTGTTGTTTGATTGATTATTGTTATTGATTATTGTATTATTATTATTAATTATTATTTGTTATTGTTATTATTGATTGATTGTTATTGGTTATTAGTTATTATTATTATTATTATTGTTGATTATTATTATTATTGTTTATTGTTATTATATTATTATTATTACTATTGATTATTATTGTTATTATTATTGATTGTTATTGTTATTATATGTATTGTTGTTATTATTATTATTATTGTTATTATTGTTATTGTTGTTATTGTTGTTGTTATTGTTATTATTGTTATTGTGTGTTATTGATTGTTATTAGACATTGTTATTATTGTTATTGTTATTGTTATTGTTATTGTTGATTGTTATTTATTGTTATTGTTAATTATTATTCATTCATTAATGTGTTATTGTTATTGTTATTATTATTATTGTGTTATTATTGTTTATTATTGTTATTGATTGTATTATTGTGTGTTATTATTGTTATTATTGTGGTGATTGTTATTATTATTCATTGTTGATTATTGTTGTTATTGTTGTTGATTTATTGTTATTGTGTTGTTATTATTATTGTTATTGATTATTATTGTTGTTATTCATTATTATTAGTTCGTATTTATTATTATTATTGTTATTATTGATTATTGTATTATTGTTATTATTGATTGTGTGTGTTATTATTTAATTATTATTGATTATTATTATTGTGTTGATTGTTATTATTGGTATTGTTGTTATTGTTATTATTGATTGTTATTATTGTTATTGTTATTGTTGATTGATTGATTGTTGAATTGATGTATTGATTGTTATTATTGTGATATTATATTATTCATTAATTGTTGTTGATTATTATTGTGTGTTGATTGTTGTTGTTGTTATTGTTATTGTTATTGTTGATTATTATTGTTGTTGATTGTTAATTGTTGTTAATTGTTGATTATTGATTGATTATTATTGTTGTTGATTATTATTGTTGATTGTTATTGTTATTATTATTATTTATTGTTATTATTGATTGATTGATTATTGTTATTGATTCATTAGTACGTTATTGTGATTATTATTGTTATTGATTGTTATTGTTATTATTGTTATTAATTATTGCATTATTATTGTTGATTGTTGTTATTGTTATTGTTATTGATTGTTATTGTTGATTATTATTATTATTATTGTTGATTGTTGATTATTATTGTTATTGATTATTGTTATTATTATTGTTAATTATTGTTATTATTATTGTTGTTATTATTGTTGTTATTATTTATTATTGATTGTTGATTATTATTATTGTTATTATTGTTGATTATTATTGATGTTGATTCATTATTATTATTTATTATTGTTATTCATTATTCATTCATTATTCATTATTGATTATTGATTATTATTATTGTTATTCTTTATTGTTATTATTATTTATTATTATTATTGGTTATTAATTATTGTTATTGTTAATATTATTCATTATTGTTAATTATTATTGTTGTTAATTATTATTATTGTTATTATTATTGTTATTATTGTATTATATTATTGTTATTATTGTTATTATTATTAATTATTTATTATTGTTGGTATTATTGTTATTATTGTTAATTGTATTGTTGTTAACTTATTATTATTGTATTATTGTTATTGTTAATTGGTATTA
>JAPXVU010000051.1:40000-45985 GCA_027789145.1 Solanum arcanum
GTGGCTCTCATGGCCGAAGGAGTGATAAAGAGAAGGGGAGGATGGGGTGAATGAGCAAGAAGTGCAGGAATGAGGAAATGCCACCTCGGTTACCCCGAGAGATGATCAATCAGGTTCGCCTCCTTAGAGGTTGCTCGATCCGCGGTCGGAGCACCTCCAGGGTTCTGCTGGCACCAACACCTCGGAGTTTGAGTGCGACATGCGACCCTATTTTGCCGCTCTGTTGTGCGTGGATCGCGTGCCATTGGGAATGGGCACATTTCCACGTCGATTCCAGGCTATTATGACAAGCGATCAGCATGACACCGATGGTTCCTTGAAATTGGAGCCCTCCGAGTCTTTAAAGTGCGAGAATCGAGGAGGATTTCACGATTTTTACGGTTGGTTAATCGCGAATTTCTTACGAAGATGGGTATATTAGGGAGGTTTGGTGTCGAGTTGCATTGAGCTATCGATTTCAAGAGGGCAGCGAAAATGTGGTGGCGTTCACATGATCAGTGTCAAACCAGCGGAAGCACTACCTATGGCGGAGTCGACCAGGTTGTTCATGAAAAATTATGTCCCTGGACCTGGCAGGGATAGGAAGAGGATGAGTTCTTAAGTCTCTCGAGTAAGGTAGAATGACGGATTAGCAGCATGTGAGGCTAAGTGGTTGGTAGCACGTAAGTCAAGGTATCTACACTCTGCTCTGTTTGGGTCCCACAGAAACGGATCTGCCGTTTTGTGAAGAGTTGAGATCGAGTTACTTGATTTCGACCTTACAGTTAATGGCATTCTGGCAAGAATCCTTTGAGGTGGTAGACTTTGTATGATAGAAGTGGAAGAGAGTGAAGCCAGACGACTTCACCACAACCTGACCATCAAAAAAGGGTTCGAAGAGGGAGAGTGAGTTTAGCCATTGTTCTTATTCTGAGAGGAATGTGAACTCAGGAGAGTCACTCGATCAGCCCAATCACGATCCTTGTCAAAGGCGTAGTTGAAGAGAGTCCACTTCAGAGCAGTCGGCTTAACTTCTCTGAGAGGCCTGTCATGAACCTCGAGTCTGTTATAGATGTGGAGGAGTTGGACACATTAAGAGGTATTGTCCAAAACCCGGAGATTCAGAGAACCCAATAATGGGGAGGTAGAGTGTGAGTAATAGTGAGGTAGAATTCTGTGGAGGAAGCGTAGTTAGCGAGGTAATGGTGAGTCACCAAAGCGGCAGCGGTGAAGGGCAAAGCGGAGCAGAATATCTTTTCATGCATAGTGGGGCAATGGAGCGGATAATGATAGGGCCCATTGTTCTACGCTTTCACTGGGAAGTCCCTGAAGCGGAGCATCTGATGCATTATCAATTAATCTTTTTGGATTTGTGATTGCATTGTATCTATATTATTTTGACACGGCTCCAGCGTTTTCATATGTATCTTCTATATCATTTTACAATGGTCTAAATCTGCGTTCATCTAGATTCCTTGATATACTTTCATCAAATGTTTCTACTCAGGTGGGTGGTGCATCTAGTAGGTGAAAAATTATATCGTCTTGTTTGATGGATATTAGAGAATAGCAACAACATGGATTTGGTTGGCCCAGAAATGAGTGACTTTGATGTCAGTGCAGGTATGACAGCTTTCTCGAATTTTACAATTTTGGATTGTAATGTCTCAAACATTGGCGTTAGCCTGAGCACAGGCGGAATCCGATTAGTTGCGGGGAGGGCTGACTACACTTGTCAGGTCAAGTATCATATCGCTTTCTTGTGTGCTAAGAAAGTAGTTAGTAAAGGGTGTTTAGCTTTAACTTGGCTTCATCTTAAAGGATCTCTCGAAGCCCCATCAAAATGCCTAAATTGATCAGTTTTGATGATGTCAAGTGAGTTTTTGGATGTGTTCCCATGAGATCTTCCACTGTGCTGCCGCTGATCAGGGATATTGACCTTCTGCGTTGATCTTTAGGCAGGGTGCTACTCCCAGACTACATACCCACTTATACATAGAATGGCTCATGGGTTACAAGAGTTAAGAGCCGCAGTAACCCGAGTTGTTGAGCAAAGGCTTCGTTAGACCAGAAGTGCGTCCCTTTAAAGTCGCTCTAGGTTTTGTTTGTGAAGAGAAGAAGGATGGAGTTTTTCGGATGTGCATGAACTCTGGAACAGCTAAATAGAGGGTAAAGGCAGTATCCTCTTGCCTTTGATTGATGACTTGTTGGAGCTGGATTACAAAGTCTTTGTGTCTTCTCACAGATTGACTTGAGATCAGAGTTATCATCAAATTGAAAATACAGAGCATGGATGTGCCACAGGCGTAACTTTTCGAACTAGATATGGACATTCTGAATTTGTGGTGATGTCTTTTGGTGCTTCTGAATGCCCACTGCTAGTTCGTGAGCTTGATGAGCGGGATCTTTAAGCCATATTTGGACCTTTTCCCAGTGATCGTATTTATTGTTAATCTCACTAGTATATCTCTCAGTAGAAGGAACATGAAGAGCGTTTGAGAATGTGTGTGGAAGCGTTGAGGAGAAAAGGCTTTATGCCAGGTTCTGCAAGTGTGAATTTTGGCTAGATGCGATTAAGTATCCTTCTTGGGGCAAGTGGTTTCCTAAGGAAGGAGTGATGGTAAGATCCGTCTAAGATTGGGAGGCAGTGAAGGGTGGGCAAGACCAGCCTTAATGTATGTCAGAAATAAGGAGAGGCTTTGTTGGGTTAGCTGGCTACTGCAGTGGATTTGTCGAAGGATTATATCTACATTGCTTCCCAATTAGTGAGACTTGACTAGCGAGAATGTTCCGTTTGTATGGTCGGATGAATGTGAGGAAAGCTTTTGGAAAGCTTAAGACTTTGTTGACTACAGCACGGTGCCTTTTGCAGTAGAGGTAAAGACTTCATTGTTCTTTGTGATGCATCCCTGTGCCGGGTTGGTGCGAGTGTTAATGCAAAGAGAAAAATGTGATTGCTTAATAGCCGAGGCAATTAAAGGTGCGTGAGCGTATTTATCAGGCCACGTGATTTGGGTTAGCTGGCGGTAGTGTTTGCCAGCTAAAGCAATCAGAACACTTATTTATATGGGAGTTAAATCAGGAGTCTACCATAGGATCATCGTAGCCATGATTGTCTCTTTTACTCGAGAAAGATTTGAACTTAAGGCGGAGAGGAGATGGATAGGATTACTAAGGACTTCACGATATCCTTTATCTTGTATGTCATCCAAAGAAGCGAATGTTGTAGCGGATTCTTTTGGTCAGAAAAGCGGGAAGCATAGGAAGTCTAGCTCATTTGCAAGCTTCTGAAGCGCCCGTTGGCTAGAAGTCTGATTTTGGCTATTTAGATTTGATGAGGTTAGAAGTAAACAAATGAAGGGAGGATTGTTAGCTAGTGTGGAGATCGAGAGATCTTCTTTTAACACTTGATAAAGATTAAAGAACTTAGCCGATTTGATGTTGAGAAACTAAAGGCGAGTCCAATAAAGTGTGTTGCAAGGAGAGGCTAAAGAAGCAACAATTTGATGAGGAAGGTGTCATGTTTTGAGGATTAAAGGGAAGGGCTATGTGTACCACAGAGTTGATGATTTGATCAACCTTGTGCAGCGAGCTAAGTAGCTCAGGTATTACATACATCCGGGTGCCAACACCGGATGTCATAGTGACCTCAAAAGCAACACTTTTGGTGGAGTAGAATGAGCGTGATATTGTTGACTTTATTGCTAAATGTCAAAGTATCGACTAATAAAGAGTATGAACACGAAGGCCGGGAGGAACGCCCGAGAGAATGCCTGGTCTACTGAATGGAAGTGGGAGAGAATCATGCCAATGGACTTTGTGGTTGGTCTTCCACGAACATTTGGAAGAGTTTGATTCTATTTGGGTAATGGTTGATGGGCGTTAACTAAGTCTGCTCATTTCATTCGCGGTGGGTGACTTCTGATGCCGGAGAGGAGTTAGCGAAGATCTGTATCTCGATGGATTCGTTCATTTGCGTGGGGTTCAAAACTATCCTGTTGACACTAGGATAAGTCACATGTGATTTACTTCTAAGTTTTGGAAAACATTGCATGCGGGTGGGTACTGGGTTGGACCTTGATGCTGCGTTCCGTCCTCAGACCAGATGGTGGAGTCACGAGCGAGCGATTCAAGTGTCGGAGGATATTAGCTTCGTTAGTAATGTGATAGAGTTTGGTGGCCGTTGGGGATGAGCAGCACCCTTAGCGGAGTTTTCATACAATAATGGCTATCACTCGAGCATTGACATGGCTCCATTTGAAGCGTTGTATGGTAGGAGATGTGGATCTCCAGTTGGTTGATTTGATGCGTTAAAAGTTAGACCTTGAGATCTTGCGATCTCTTGAGGAGTCGATGGAGAAAGTGAAAGTGCATTCAAGAAAAACCACTAGCGGCGCCAAAGTAAACCAAAGAATATGCGGATCGAAAGGTTAGAGACTTAGAGTTCATGGAGGGTGAACAAGTCTTGTTGAAAGTTTCACACGATGAGAGGAGTGATGCGGTTTGGAAAAGAGGTAAAGTTAAGCCAAAGTATATTGGACCATTTGAAGTGCTTAAGCGAATAGGGGAAGTGCTTTATGAGTTAGCCAACACCGCGGCTATCCGGATGTCAAATCCGGTATTCCGCGTGTGTGTCGTGTTGAAGAGATACCATGGAGATGGAAACTACGTAAATCCGTTGGGATTGATTTTGTTGGATGAGAACTTGAGCACATGAAGAGGAAGCGGTTGCATATAATCTTCAGATGTAGGAGTTCGGAGGTTGAGAATCGAGAGAGATTGCATCCATCAAGGTGCAATGGAAGAATCGACCGATCGAAGGAGGCTACTTGGGAGGAAGAGGCGGATATATCACGAAAAATACCCGCATCATTTCTGGTCCCGGGTACTCCTTCTTGCCATGCTATTTTTCTTCTTTTGATGGATTGAAGGAGGCCGAACGATCGGTAAATCGGTATCTATTGTAACGACCTGTTTAGTGCGTTTTGACTATGAGAAAGTCCGTTTACGGAAAAAGCGCGTTGAGACCAATGGATGGAGCAGCCAGATAGTAAGTGATCCCAATGACGTCGTGGGTGTTCGTTGTCCGTGACACTTGGAGATTTTGAAATTGGAGTACTTGAAATGGAAGCTCTGTAAGTTGTGGACTGCGGGGGCGTGCAGTCACATCCATGACAGGCGAACCGTCGTGAGTACAGATACAGCTCACTTCAACTTTTGAGAAGTAGTGCGAGCGAGTTTACGGCCGAAGTGCAGCGGAGGGCGAGAGGCCGGTGCGTCACGGGGTGGCGGGTGTGGTAAATCATGACTACACAGTGCAGGGGGACGGACCACGGCGGACTTTGTCGTAATGGGCCGTGCCAGGCGTGTGACCAGTCAATTTGTAAATCCAGGCGATTTAGAGTTGCGTCCACGTGCGTTTTAAAATTAGTTTTGGACTGTTCTTACCCTTAGTGCTCTGAGTTTGAGGTTGTATTATTAAATCTAATTGCTTGCTGGGGATTCTAAAGTCTGGTAACCTTAAGTTAATTAGGTAGAGTGCATTATTACCATCTTTTATTCTTAATTATATATGAATTAGGGTAAAAGAAAGAGGTTCTGAATAAAAAATGCAGAAAGAACAAAGAGAGAGGCAGAGAAGAGAAAGTAGTAGAGAGAGAGAAGCGAAGAAGAGAATGCAGGATTTTGAGAGATAGCTTGTTGATCCGATTCTTCGGTGGAGAGTGAGTTATGGTTTATGCTCTGATATTAGTAGTGAACTCTTGTAGTGAATATTATGTGTTGATATTATTGTAAAACCCTACTATGTGCTTAAGTTGTATGCTTGCATGAATCTGAATGTAGAGGTGTGATGAATTAACAAAAGCATGATGAAGCTATTGAATCCCAGATCTTGAAAGAACCACTAATTAAGCAGCTATATTATATAGTAGGAGATAATGATGATGCCTTAGTATGAAAGAAGGCTTGATATATTATATAATGAGAATGATGATGCCTTAGTGT